>JAYKAV010000678.1:1103954-1254606 GCA_035582835.1 Phoebastria nigripes
ACAAGGCCAAGTGCCGGGTCCTGCACTTTGGCCACAACAACCCCATGCAACGCTACAGGCTTGGGGAAGAGTGGCTGGAAAGTTGCCTGGTGGAAAAGGACCTGGGGGTGCTGGTTGACAGCCAGCTGAATATGAGCCGGCAGTGTGCCCAGGTGGCCGAGAAGGCCAATGGCATCCTGGCTTGTATCAGAAACAGTGTGGCCAGCAGGAGTAGGGAGGTGATCGTGCCCCTGTACTCGGCACTGGTGAGGCCGCACCTTGAATACTGTGCTCAGTTTTGGGCCCCTCACGACAAGAAGGACATTGAGGTGCTGGAGCGTGTCCAGAGGAGGGCAGCAAAGCTGGTGAAGGGTCTGGAGAGCAAGTCTTACGAGGAGCGGCTGAGGGAACTGTGGTTGTTTAGTCTGGAGAAGAGGAGGCTGAGGGGAGACCTTACTGCG
Source organism: Phoebastria nigripes (assembly GCA_035582835.1). Lineage (NCBI taxonomy): Eukaryota > Metazoa > Chordata > Aves > Procellariiformes > Diomedeidae > Phoebastria > Phoebastria nigripes. Next base: position 1,104,395 of record JAYKAV010000678.1, read on the forward strand.
CTCTACAACTACCTGAAAGGAGGTTGCAGCGAGGTGGGTGTTGGTCTCTTCTGCCAAGCAGCTAGCGATAGGACGAGAGGAAATGGCCTCAAGTTGTGCCAGGGGAGGTTTAGATTGGACATTAGGAAAAAATTATTTGCTGAAAGAGTGGTTAAGCATTGGAACAGGCTGCCATGGGAAGTGGTGGAGTCACCATCCCTGGAAGTATTTAAAAGACGTGTGGATGAGGCGCTTAGGGACATGGTTTAGTGGGCATGGTGGTGTTGGGTTGACGGTTGGACTAGATGATCTTAGAGGTCTTTTCCAACCTTAATGATTCTATGATTCTATGACTTTGTGTTTGTACTGGACTATAACAAATACAAGCGCACTAAAGAGAAAAACCTAGAAAACAAGTTTAAAACATATTCAATATTAGGTAACATTTCATATGTCCTAAGAGAAGAGACTAAGACCATCCCAGAAATTGGTAGTGTACTCTAAATTTTGTTGAGATTTTTTTCCAAGTACTGAAGTGCTGCAGATTTTTTTTATTCCATGTTGATGTGAGACCCCAGCATACTCTCTGCTGGTGATGTCGCACCCATCTTTCAAGGCTGCTGTAGACTGGCCTTTGGCTATGGGTAAGGCAAGTCCCATTTTCCATTTTGTTGAAGAACTTAGGTTTGTTATATTATTCTGTATCCTAAATGGTATAAAATAAGAGTATTAAACTTCCTGAAAAGTTCTACTTCTGGAAATGAATGGGGCATAGCCTTCCAAGCTTCTTATTTGCACCCGTATCAGTCTGCAGTGGATGTGATGTTCCCAAGAAGGCGTATGTGAAGATGATGTGTCAAAGGAGAGCTGAAAATGTAGGAAGACTGTACTCCTTGGATCAACCAGAACTGATAGAAGTGTTATATTCAAGTTGATAGATACCAGCTTATTATATGGAGTGTAGCGAAGTTGAGGATTTTTGCAAATCTCTCTTAAAATAACTTCTATTCTAAAGGTGTTTAATTTTTAAATTTTTTAATCTATATGAACATTTCCATTTAAATGCTTTAAGGGACTCTAGAAATATGGAAAAGAGAAGAATTTGCTGTCTGCTTGGAGCATCTTTCCATAGATGCTGCCCTGTAAACTGAGACAGACCTGTAAAATGTGTCTCTTAAAATGGAGTACTCACATTTTTCACTTTAATTCCAGTTTGTTGCAGATGGGCTTTTCATGTTAACCTTGTTTTACAGGCATTGTGAGATGTGAGGGAGCTATTTTGATTTGTTGTAGCTGCATTCAAGTTAAAAGGGATATGAAATTGCAGTCTTTCTGTATTAGTGGAGAAATCTGTCGTCTAAGTAAAATTTCTTACGGATATGTTATGTTTTGGGTTTTTGGAAAGTTAATGTTTTTGAAAGGTAACTAAATGTAAATGCCTTTGCTTCTAGTTTCAGTAGCTTTGTAAACTTCTTTTTAATTTATAAACTAAGTTAACCTACTACATTTCTGGACAGAGTAATCTTATATTTTCTGTATTCTGAAGGCTTCCCGTGCACAGGGTTTGCAGGTTTCAAGCGCAAAGGCTTCTCAATGATACTGATCTCAATACTGGATTGGGTATTGCAGTGCCTCTAGAAGGACTGTTACTTTCCAGAGATAAAATCTTTGTATGAAATTGGTGGTGCTTCTCTAATAGTGTAATTTTGTGGTAGAATATTTCCTTTTTATTGTGAAAGTCCCCTGAATGCTCTAACTTACTTTAAGTAATTACACTGTGATTAGGTAATGAACACAAGTTCTGTTTGTTAGCCTTGCTTTTTAAAAGCAGGATGAAAGGGAACCAAATTATTTGCTTTGGAGATGGTCTGTGCAGGAGAGGAAAAAGGAAATCATATTTACTTCAGACAGTTTACAACCTCTAAAGAGGTAATAATAAATAGTTATTAATAATAACCGTTCAAAAACTTTGTTCTTGATGGTTTAACTGTGTTGCCTGGAGAGTGGATCAGGTTCCCATGTTTGGCTGTCTGAATTTACACAATCATGGAAAAAACGGAGTACTTTGTTCTGTTTAGTTTTATTTTGGTTTGGTTTAGCAGTGGGTTTTTTGGCTTTATCAATTTGCATGTGTGGACACTTCAAATGACACTCTTCCTTTTGAAAAACTGGATCTGTGTTATAGTATATAACATTCTGTGCCCCAGAGAGAGAAATATGTTTACACCGTATGGAAAAACAGTAGACACAGCAAGTCTGGTCTGTTCAGACCTTTGTTAAGTCTAGTATTACACTGAATAGTATTTAGCTTTCTCAGTTTTTCAGCTGCAGGATTGGGGGGCACACACTGAAGTACAGAAAATTAAGAACAATTTGTTTGGGTGTTTAGTCAATATATCTGCCTGGAAGATGACATCAGAGCCCCATTAAGCTGATCTGTTAAAGTGTTGCTAAGGATATGATGCCATATAACTTTGTGCCACAGAATAATTTGTCAGAATTATGTAATTTTGACATCAAATGAACAGGACCAGTGAGAAGATTTGCTTACTATTAGTTAGGTTTTTAGGGAAGCATCCTGCAAGATTATTTTAGTCTTTGTGTATCAATTAAAGCTGAAGTACCACAGCATTCCAGAGACGGCAGTACCTTCTACCTTTCATGGAAGCGCTATTCTTTGTCGAAATTTTGGCTGTAACCAAGAGCTTACGTTTTCTGAATTGACAGGGGCTAGTGTGTAGCACAGATTCAAAAAACTGGGTAATTTTTTCTGAACAGCCATCTGGAATTAGCTTACTTCCTGCTCATTAAAAATACTTGTGAATTTTTTGGCGGTGTGCCTTCATCTTAATTTTTATTCTTTGGATATAAAATAGTACATAACACAGAAGCTTTAATTTTTAAATTGCTTTTAATGCTGTTGTGAAATAATAATTTTATCACAGTACTGATTAATGCATTGTGAAAATATGATCACTGTATGCGTGTTAGTATTTCCTTCTGAATGAAAACTTGTGTTTTTATTTTTAAAGGGTTAAGTAAGAAAAACCCAAACATTTTTAATTAAGTATACTAAGGTAAGGGTGGTAGCTTTAAAGCTAATGGAGGAAGCCATTTCAATAGAGATACAATCTTTCAGGTCTTACAGCAGAAAATTGCTTCATAGTATTCTTGGCTCTTGTAATTGATACACTGTCAGAAAGAGGGTTTGTGGTTATTGCATCTGGTTGTCCAGCAGGAGGAGTACAATTACTGCTAGAAATGAAGGAAAGGGTAATTAAATTGTCTATGTGAGATCCTAGCAGAAGAAAAATGTATAATTCAAATAAAACAGCATATGAGTTCCTCTGCTAGCTTTGGTAATTTTCAGAGGCTAAGACTAGAAAGTTCTTAATTTTGCATCTTCATTAAAAAACATCAAGGTCAGGAAGTCTGTATTGTTTAGGAAGTATTCAATCTTGTGGATAGTGAGATGAGGAGAATAAATACTAGTCTTCTCACAACTACATAGTTGATTTCTACATGGTTGTGCTGGCACAGATTCTAGACACAGCTGGTCAAGTAGAAGCAAAAATAAATGCTTTGGCAGTATATTTTACCTGATTCATAGAAGGCTTTTAATCTTTTCAATAAAAGAAGTTTTGCTGATACATTCTGTTTGCTAGAAATGTTGCTAGAATTATTGTCATAGCAAAAAACAATGACATATAAAAACCTAAACCCCTTTGCTCTGGTTTAGTTTTATTTTGTTCCCAGTTCTGCAGTTATCCATTGTATGAAAATATTGTTACTTAACTAATTTTTAAAGTGTTCTGAGCTCTGTTGGTAGAGGCGGGAGCAAACATCATGGAGGAAGCATTGTGGCAATATCAGCCTGCTCTGTCTGGGACTCAGCTTTCCCAATTCTAAATAAAGGGTGTTGGGAAATATTCATTAGACTTTGTGAGAAGATTATTTACAGTAATATTTATTTCAATATTATGTGTTAACTAATATTAATTAAAATCTGGAAATATGTATCATCCAAAGTCCATTTGTATTGTAAAGAGAATCTAAAGGAAACCATTTCTCTTAGGGTCATGAAATGACCTACAGGATGTGATGTAAAAAAATAAAAATACATCAAAATTTTCCTTCTCAGTGTTCTGCAAAACCAACCTAACCCTGCTCTCCTGCATAATTATAAGGACAGTATATGAATATTGAATTAAGTTTAGAAAGTAAATACATGGTCTCTAGAGAAAAGATAGGAATGACTGAGAGGTTAACATTTTGTTAAAACGTAATATATTGATAGTGTCATTTTTATGCAAAGATTGTATGGCCTTTTCTTAAAATCTGTTCTAGTCTGAAATTATTTCAGAATTATCACTTTGGATTGAACTCTGTGTAGACAATCGTTTTTGGAATCAGAGTGCTATTCCCATTTTCACTTTAAACCAAATCAGTCATGATTCAGACTGGAAAATTACTCACTTAGTAGACCTGAAATAATCCTGAATAAAAAAGTGCTTTACATAAACATCAGTTGTTATTAATAATAAATATCTCTACAAAAGGGCCTATTAGAATGCAGCTCATGTTCTGTGAATTAATTTTCTTTTTTTCTTTTTAACATGAGTGAATTTTCTCCCTTGTACCTCTCCTTCCTCTTTCTTCCTGCAAAACCTGCAGTCTGTATTTTTTGTTTTGCTTTTTTGAATCCGATAGCCTGGCTTTGTTCTATATTCTACACTGTTTTTATGATAGCCAAGTTGATAGACTGACCTCATCACCAGACTGGGACAGACATCCCAGGCATTGGTAACTGAGGATAGTCAAGCACATTAGCATGTGTTACATGAGGTATCCCTTCCCCAAGAGAAAGATGAAGTATCTTAATGTATTTTGTTAGTATATTAATTTCTGTGTATATCATATTTCAGTAAAGAATCAAGATTGAATAAATGAATCTTACATTGTAATTGAAAATTTGTGAAGGTTGTTTTTCACTTTGTCTCTTCTGGAACAGAGACAATAGTTCTGTGTTGGTCCTGCTGAAAGCTCTGTCCAGAGTGTGCTGTTTTTGAAGGAATACTGTAAACCCTTGAAAATAATGACCCAATACTGCAAATGGCAGGGACCTGTTAAATGTTTTCATGCTTTTTTTTTTGCTGTTAGCAGGATAAAAAGAAAGTTTAATTTGGAAGCAGCGGTCATATCATTGCTTATGATCTTCAGCTGGACCTCTCTCCTGTGTGATAGCATAAAGCTATAATAGCTGTTTTCCTAGCCAATGGTAGCATTCATTGTAGGGATCATCCGTAACAGTTGATGTTCACAAATGAAGACRTGGCATGTGTTCTGCCGTGGGGTTGAGGAAGTCTCGTGTGAATCTGTCATGGAGACTGGCTTTCTGTGGAATGTTTTGGTATTGCCTGTTAAGATAAAGATGCCAGATCTCATGGTTTGTAATCCATTCCTCAACATGATCCTACAGACCTACAAGTTGTTTCTTATTTTGTGATGAGTTTCTATTGTACATATCTCTATCCACTTTTATAAGTAGCCAAGAATCCTTGCAGTTTGGCTGGATGGATAGTAGTAGTGGCTAAAGAGAACTGAAAAACCTTTAGAACAGGCAACAGCCTGGGGGGAGGGCACATCTGAGCTGTGTAGGAAGTGCTAAGTAGAAAGACAACAGCAGCAGCCCATGTGTACTCAAGTTTTGACAGAGCAGTTAGGCTGTGATATTGACAAAAAGGAGGGGAGAAAGGGACTACCTGAAGGGCAGCTGTCACATTGTTAAAACTGTGCATTTAACATCTGTGCCAAGGCAACATATGTCAGCCTGGCCCAACGTGGAAAAAAGCTGCTATGGGACAAAACCCTACTATGCCATGAGAGAGAGTTCATGCATTGGTGACGTTAGCTTACGTGTGCTTGTGGCTCAGTCTGTGTAGTTCTTTCTCTTAGCACAGATAGTGTGATTTTGGATGTTGGGGGGGGCAGGCTGTCTCAGTACTCACGCTGCACTGGTGAGTCCTAAATGGTGTTTGAACAAAAGGATCTGTCCAAAATATATTGAAAGAGGGATTGATTAATTATTGACTAGTCTTGGGGCTTGATTTATTATAGTTTTGATTGGTTTTCTTAGCTGGGAAAAATGTTTTTGTCAGTTCTGAGAAGGAATAACAAAACAAAATTGGGTTGAGCTTTTATGTAAAGCAGCAACATCCTAAATGTATAATAATAATTGTTATTATTATTACTGTGATTTAAATGCATTTTTTAAAATGGTCTTTTTTTCTATTTTCATGGAGTCACATGTTTCTATTTCAATGCAGAATTGTAGAAGTAGCTCTGTTATTAAGGTCTGATTACCAAAAGACTATTCCTGCGTATACTTTGGTTTTCTATAGAAGAATGCTGTTCTGTCTGTACACATTGCTAGGTGAGTGCCCAGTATTGATTTCCAGGTCATCATTGCCTCAGAGACTTTGATTCCCCTAGGGTTGTGTAAACATTGGTGATGTCACCTCTTCTCACTAGTAATTCAGCAACCCCCAGTCTTTTGCGGTAGATGCTTTCATCTTTTAGGGAGGAAGGAAGAAAGGAAAGACAGAGTAGTATTCCTTCGTCTTCAGTATCAAAGGTCTTGTCTTTTCTGTGTCTCTAGTTTTAACATGGGTTAGAAGGGCCAAATGCAAAAGGCAACATGCCTTTTTTATGCTAGGATTTTCTATTGTCATGTGTTGGGTGATGTCTCTTTTTCCTGCTGAAGATGATGCTCAAGAGAAGGAACTTTTCTAATTAGAGTGTTGGGAGGATGCTAAAAGCTGTGTTATAAACTTTTTTCTGATGGGGGAGTGTGATGCTAGATCCAGAATGTGACTTCACTGTTGGCACTCTTCTCTTAATTTCACTGTTTTCTGTCAAGTTGAGTTTGAATACATTAAAACATTTCTGATATAATAAAACAACATACCTATGAAGATATGAAGAGAAAGTGTTTTACAGCTAGTAGAACTTGTGTCTTACCTTTCTTTTCTGTAAAGCTTTGGTGGGCTGGTGGAAAGGGGAATGAAGATTAGTACGAATGCTTTTATTTTGAGTTGATTTAACTTTGAATTTACTCGTTAACTGAGTAAGGAAGAGTTTTTTAAAAAAAAAAAAAAAAGGGAAATGAAGCATATTTTCTACAGCAGCAAGAAAGGCCAATACTAACAAGAGCTGGCTTACCAGTTCAGAAAAGACTGGGGTTTGCTTTTTCTTTTAGCTGGTTAACTAGTGATTTCTATTTGTTCATTACATATTGACTTTCTTCACAGCTTTAGTAGCCAGTATAAATTTTTTTCGTGGGTTTATATTTTGAACCTTCATGGAGATAATTAAAATCTAAAATCAGACTTTTTTACAAAATATAATTTGCTTTAACTATTCTCTGTTTAATTAAAACCCAGTATTCCTGAATCTAAGAATTTATCTTCCTTAAGTTCTACTGGTTGAACGTAAAGAAGGAAAGTTCAAAAGCAGTGGGTTTGGTTTTTTTTTTCATTCAGTTCACTTTTATGTTCTGGGTTGTAATTTAAAGTTTACTTGAAAGGTTTTAATAGTTTCCTGCTGTGATCTGGCTTTTCTAAATGGAAAAACAGATGTGTACATTCGAAAGAGAGCCTTGAGAACATAATCATAACTTATAAATAAGAGAGTGGGTGCGTTAACTCTTTATCAAAGGGTAAGATAGGGTGTGAACTTGCAGTACATCTACAGTAACTGCCATGTACAAATGTTTTCCTGTGATAAAAATAAGGTGTCTTATCCTTTGAAAAAGACCTATAAAACTCTCTTACACTTTTCATATTTTCTGCTGGGTGAGAGCAGGCTTTCCAGAGCAGCTGATACAGTACATTGATATTCTCCTGTACCCTGAGGCAACTTGGTTGTGCACCCATATCCAAAGTTATAATAATCCACTTAAGGCCAAAATTTAAAAGATGAAGATAAGTGTATGTTGGATAATAGCATTACAGTGAGACCAATCCAGTACAGATACTTGGATTTTGTAGGTACAATCTTCAAGAGTCAAGCCAGGAATGTTGTTATTTTTGTTACAAAAGAGGTGATGTTAAAATGAAATTTGCTGTGGCTGGGAGCCGAGATATAGGAGTCTTATAAATCAGACTGTTTAACAGAATGGTTTTCTTATGTTTTGGAGCTTGTGTGTACCAATCTGGCACAGTTTGAGATGGAAGATTCAGGAATAACCCATTTGAGCTCGATCTATTCCCAAGCCTTAAATACCTGAATGAGGTTTTTTAACAGTCTGGCAAAAAAAAAACCCAACTGTTTACATGTATAAATAAAAGATTATTGGTTTATAATTTTAGGACATGAATGTATCAATGATTTGCAATGCAGCTCAAAAATCCAGTATTGCCTTTAGCTATAAGTCTTCAGGAACAGTTCTTATCTAGTATTTCCACTTGGTTCAAAGACTTAAGTTAGTTTGTAAGTGCTAAAGTCTCTCTCTTCTTTCTGTCTTGTTCTAGGATGTTTTTGTATTTAGACATGAACTTGCTCTCCTAAGAATATCTGCCTTCATGGGTCTAATAATATTAGGTGGAATAAGTGGACTCTTTTACACTCAGCTAATGGGTATTTTCACTGTAAGTATCTAATTTCAGAAGTATATATTAGTTTTATTTTCAATAAAATTAATGAAAGCAGAAACGCAGATTGCATTTAAGGGAAGAATAGAGAAACACTTGCAGTATGAGGCACCTATTTGGTATGTGCTCTGTCAAGACTCTTGTCTCCAAGGAAATCTTAAGAAGCCTTCTAACAAACAAGTGTCTAATAATTCACTATTCTAATAATATCAAGGCAATTTCCTGATTTGTATTAGTAAAATAAAACCGTACATTGTCCTGGAATTGTGCAGTGTACAAGGTACGTATTTGTGGGTTTTGATTTTTGTTTTTATTTTAAACACTTATGTGCCCTGGTCTCATTATACTTTGTGACAGTGAGGACCACTGATAAATCATACATTCTGAGAACGCAGACTTTTTGTTAAGTATTTTAATAAATATGCTTACGTTCATATCTCTTCAGTTACTAAACTGTGGAATGGAATCATGTACAATTTACAGTCCAAATGCATATTCTGTATTTAAAGGTACAGAAAAAAAATCCTCTGCATGGAAAAATTTTCCAGTTAAATGAATTTGGTAATGTAATAAATATCTACAAGAAACAAGCTTTTGTTGCTGTAACATCCTATTCTGTACATTAGAAGTTCATCACTGCCAGTGAATTCTTTAAAGTTGTCTTGAGAATCCATAGAAGTGTTTGAAGTACTGCAGTGTTGAACAGAGAGTGTATATTAGTTGCATCTGTACATGTCTGAAAGGGTGTATGATCTGGCCTGCAAAACTGTTTTTTAAAGACAGTAACGTACAAGATGACAACATCTTTGTGACTACAACTGATCGAGATCTGCCTGAGATTTCATTTTGGGATTATGAGGGTTTACACAGTATTAACCTTTGTAGGTGCATAATGGAAACCTCCTAACTGTACTATGTAATTCCTTGGTGTGGAATAAAGGACAAAAATTACTGTATAGTTTTTCCTTCTGCTAGATAAAACAATAATATTGTTTTTATTGTATTACCTTTACATAAGTTTACTGCCTTCTGCTCTTTCTGTGACTGTAGCTATGCTGTGTATTATTTTTGCCGTCCTCCAGCTGTTCTACCAGCCTGCTTTCTGCACTTTCTGTCAACCCCCAGACCTACAGATTTACCTGTGTGCACCTTTACTGTGTGCCTGATTTCTGTACTAGGGTCTTGCTGACAGGTTCTCACCTCCCTTTTTAAATGCTGGCACACAACCTTTGTGTCTGCATCCTCTAGAGTTGGGATTTTTTTTTCTAATCCGATACTATGCCTTGCTGGGTATCTAGCTGAAGTGRTGCAGACCCTGCTCACCCTCACTCCCAGTAGTGGGAGAGACAGAAGCTCAGGGAGCCTTACAGTTCAGATGCTGAAATATGGATGTCTTTTTAGTCTCTGTTAAATGGATATATGAGAAGGAACAAAAAGCCATGTGATCGGTACTACACTAAAACACAGAAATGATACAGAAGAAAACAAAGAACAAAACCTAAATCTACCATTCTGTTCTGTGTGCTGCCAGAAGCTGAACTAAATTTTGGCAGTGGCCATCAGCATCTGTTCAGATACTATTAGTATACGTGAAATAAAAACTCTCAGACTGAACCTGATTCTGTCAGATACACCTGAAACTTGAGACATTTCTCTTCTGACACAGGATACCAACTGTGTTGCTTCTGCAACAGGCATGAATTCTCAGTATGTTCTTTCACTGTTCTGAGCCTTAACACTGTCAGGCTGCTACTACCACTGCAAACTCTTATAAAGTCTGTAAAACCCCTTTATTCTATGTCAGTTGTATAATATACGGTGAAGTACATCTCATTGCACTCAGTGAGCTGGCCACTACCCTGGAACAGATGTGGGCGAATAGCATTTTCAAGTCCAACCTCCTTTTGTGTGCTCAAATCATAATTCTGTGGATTGCTGAGCTGCAGTATGCCTGGATACTCTCTATTGTCCTCTTTGCCAAACTTTGTGAAACAAACACACCCCAGTAATTGCGGATATGGATGGACTATGAGAGGCAGATGCTGGAAAGTACAGATCTTCTGCATTAGGGCTTCTCACTGCATCTTACCGGTAGCAGAGGGGCTATTGTGCTTGCCTCATATGGACACGTTTTTAGGTTTGGGATTGTTGGGGAAGTAGCAATCCATTACTGGGATCTCCAAACTCTAATTCATTCACACCACGTGGATGCTGTTGCACTGACTCATTGAAGAACGTAGGTCATCTATGCTATGAACATAGTCCATCCCCTGCTCAAAGCATTTCCGTACCAGCAGCACAATCATCGTCTTCCTTTTCTTTCCTTTCTTCATGAGTATAGAATTGGCAAGAATAAACAATACAGTCATTTTGAGGAAATCTGCTTAGGAACAACTAGTCAGACTTCAAATGAACAAAGCCAAATTTGTTTGGTGAGGTTGTGCTTAGTCTGCAAGTTGTGTCAGAAAATCTTTCTGTACAAATGGTTTTTGATTGTCAGCATTGTAGTGTGGGGATTTGCTTCCTCCATGAGCACTTACTAACAGCTTTGGCTAGCCAATGGAAAAGGCAGAGGAGAGGGCAGAAGGTGAGTGAGTAGTTTCTCTGCAGGCTCCCCAAAGACACACCTGCGATGCATAGAATAGGGAAACAAACAAACTGGGTATACCCACTCACAGTGCTAAGCACACAGCGTGGAAGACATTAAAGTCCTGTAGAAGCAATGACCCGTGATCACTAAGAGACAGCAGTGTTCTTACTGTGTACTGTGCTGGAGTTACTGTTCAGCATCTAAGCTTCCTGTATAAACTAAGCAAATTGTATCTGAAATGAGCTCTATTTAAAATAATGAATTAATGATGAAATTAAGCTTAACAGAATATAAGGTACAGATCAAAATCAAGAGCAGAACACAATCATTGAAGTGTAATAGTGCAGACTTGAGGTTAATTTAAAAGAAACTCAAACACTTAAAGGCATAGATATGCACAGTTAAAGCATTTATGTTATATTAATTGCTCCATAGCTATTCTTGAGAGCATTAATTTCAGTGATTGCTGAAGCTGCCCAGAGATATGTGCAAGAGAGGTGGACAAGAGCATGGGCCTTTTGAAAAAGGTGAAGCAGAGCAGCTCTTTCTTGTGCTTGTACAGGAAAACAGATAATGAATATTTTCCTAGTTCATGCTCCATGCCTGTGTTTGCAGTTTAACATCAAGCCAAGATTAGTTTCACAGCTCCTGGATAAAAGTTATCAGCATTGCAGCTCTGTGATCTAAACTTTGACTGATACATACTGTTGCTAAATGAGTCCAGCAAGTTCAGGTTTGTTGGGGTTTAACGTTACTATCTACCTATATTTCAAATGCTGCCAAAGTTTTTTTTTTTGGAAAGAAAAACTCAAGATTTATCAAACTTTGACCCTTTTGTAGCAAAACTTACTGATTCTCCATAAGGTAAACTTGCTTGACCGTCATTATATAATTTACCAGAAACCTAGCCAATAGTTTCTGTTTCGTTTAAGTAATATAAGCTAAGGCTAACTTTTTCCAGGAATATTGGACGTGCATATTAAAAAAATCCCCAGTTCTCAGTCTTTCAGTATCTTCTATGTATACAGAATGTCCTCTGCCTACTGTCGGTCTCACAGAAGCATCTTGGGATAATGAAACCAGAGAGTTGTTCATCCTCCTTTAGCACCATCAGTAAAAAGGAACTAGGGCCTGAAATGGCAACTTTGTGCTTCATTGTTTATGGTTGCTTTCCACAGTCTGATGGCTCTGCTCAAATGTAAATGATTGGAATGTAGCATGCATTATGAAGCGTGGTATGTACCCTAGGTCAGAGCACTCGTGCTGATTCTTCATATTTACAGAAATTTATCCTTTTGCCACTGCAGCAAGATAGATAAAGTTGAATGTATGGAATGAATTTGCATTAAGTGACCTTCATATACAGCATTTTTATAAGCAGAGTTGCTCTTTACTATTGAATTGAGCTAAGTAATAGCTTGACAAGCCATAAGAAGGAGCAGAAGTTTTTCATAGGATTTTAAGGGGAAATACCGGCATTTTCTCCTCTTGGAGGAGGAATTTTTTTTGGAAGTCAAAAATGTTGTCCAGCTGAACATGTAACGGAAAGGATATATCTGATACACTCCAGCATGTTTTTCTGGAACAGGGCAGTGCTAAAACAGGAAAGCAAAGAAGCACATTATGAAGTGTGGGTGAAATATTCTGCTGCGTGTGCTGGCACTTTCCAAAATTCAGTGGTGTTGTGCAGTTGACTGATCTTCTGTGCCTATCATTGCATAACTCTCATTGGTTATAACAGTAGATCCATTATGTAAAAGTTCTTTAAGAAAAAAAAGCATGTAATCTGCTATTATCCTGTTTCATGTGTGTTCAACAGATACTAAGATGCTTGGAAAAAATGTGCTCTCTGGTAAAAATGAAAACTTTGTAACTTGTGTACTCAAATTTGGCTCTTACACAGAGAATGTTCTTAAGGCTGTACTGCTTGAGAAGGTGATAAATAGACCAAGTTACCCAACATGCAGTAATTTCTCTGAGTAGGTTTACCACCTCTTATTGTGGTATCACTGTTAGGGTGTCATTAGCACAAGGCTATTCATATCTTATCTGGAGGTCCAGGAAGCCAAAGAGCAAGGGAAGTTACTTCCCACAATGAGAGGAGAACAGCTGGTTGGCAAAAACTGTCCTCAGAGGAACTTTTGACATGAATTGTTCTGATGAAGAGGGGAGCAGCTGAGGTGGCATCTCTATCCAGGATTAGTGCTTTCTCCCTAGAAACTAGCATATGTGAAACACACTTCTAGCAGAAGGGGCACATGGCTCTTTTCATCCTCCTTCTCCAATTGCTTTCCCCAAGCTCTGTTTGCCTTTTCTCTCATCATCATCCTGAATTTTAACACTTCTTCCAGCATGTACCTGAGATAGCTTTTGAGGAGCTTTTCTTTGGATACTTCGGAAATGGAGGTATCTAAGTTCTCTCTAATAAGTTTTCTCTAATTCAGAAGTCTCTGAAATAGGGAGAAATTTAAGATCCTAATTTAGGAACTCTAGGGTCCTAAGAAGATACTTTTCTTAAAATCTCAGCATAACAATTAGTCTTCTTACTTATAATTTTCATGTTTCTAGAGAACTGGATGGAAGAAATCAGTTTCACCCATGAAGAAAGCACTGTCTGATGTAATTTCCAAAATGATCATGCATTTATATTGAAGGCCTGCTTATCTTCCATGCTTGGTGCTTGCTTTGCCAGTCCTCTATTCCCTGTCATTGCTTGTAGTGCAAATTTGAATTTTATATTCCTTAATTGGAAATGAGCCTGTATTCTTACATTCCCAGACAGCATCATGTTTTTTAATTACTTTGCTTGAGAAGTAAAAGAAAGCTTAGCATAAAACAGTAAGTAAACAAAACAAAACAAAAAACAAAAAAAGATTTTTGTCAGTTGCATCCTAGAAAAACTAAATGTTCTCCTACTGAGAATAACATCTTTTTTTTTTTTTTTTTTTTTTTTTTTTTTTTTTTTTTTCCCTTTTTTTTTTTTTTTTTTTTTTTTTTTTTAAATTATTGGTACCCCATACTTCAGACTACTACTAGCTGCTTCTACTCCTGCAAGCAATTGCTCTTCTTTTGCCTCAACCACTACAGGATTAGAAGATAGCTCTAGTATAGACACTTTCAAACTCCATGAAAGTAGAGAGGTCTTTTTTTATTTGGTGGTTTGTCATAAATAGTAAAAATACTGTTTATAGATAAATTATCATTTTGCTTGAGATAGATAGTTCCATTTCAGAGAGTTTTTAAATTTTCCACAAAAAGCATCCAAAACATACATTGTCTTGTGCAACTACTGCCTATACCTATTAATGACATTGTATTGCAATGGCAAATGCAAAGTTTATCTAGAAAAGAATATTTTGCACTTAACCTAGAAGAAAATCTTGAGGAGCACATATCTGTGTTACTCAATTTTATTTTCAATTACTTTTTTTCTGTAGTTATCCTCATATCAAATAATAAAAWTTAATTGGAAGCTAAATCAAATGGTATCGAGAAACTTGCTTGCTTTCTCAAGACGTATTTTCTTGACCTCTGCTTTTTAAGAAGTCCTCTCTCATTTGATATTTTTGTATGTAACAGATGCTTGTTTTCCTAAAAAATGCATAACTAGCCTATTTATTAATTTATTCATAGGAAAAGGCATAGATTCACCTAGGGGGAAAAAAAGTGTCTTTTATCATCGACAGACTGCTTCTGATTTATGATTGTAGAAGGTAAAAAGCTGCAATTCAGGCTCTTCTAAAAAGGTGGAACTGTCAGGATGCCTGTGTGTATATTAGTACAAGACTAGCCCTGGCATTTGCATTTCTCTCACTTGTTCCATTTTTGCTTTAAGAAAGTACTTCTGTATGTCTTTTWCATCACTTCAACCATTAAAGGATGTTAAAAAACAGTTTTTCTATTTATACAGTAAGATTCTGACATCGGTTACGTTTTATCTACAAGGTATTACTGTCGAACAAGTAATAAATAATATGGCATGGTTTTTTAGACAATGGTTTGTCTGATTATTTTGGTATTTCTTTATATCTAGTGAGGTTTTAAATTGCACCAGACACTACTAAGAAGTATTCAATTTGCTGACCATTTTTAAGGCTGGTACCTTTTGCATATGTGAGGTTTTCTTCCTCTCAAGATCTGTTTTGTTCTTTGTTTTGTTGGCTGCCACCTGTCTGAAGCAATCAGCTCCTTCTTTCTCTTCCTCTGTACAAAAGGAAAATCCTGTCTTCCCATGGATGGTGGAAGGTAACAGGATAATCAGTTCAGCAGTGATCCTCTGATGTCATTGTGGGAGCCCTGTAAAAGCAGATTATCTGTGACCCAGATAAAATAATTAGAAATTACTTGGACACTTACAAATAACTGATCTACTAATCTCATTTCCAAAGTTAAAAAAGGCCTGTCTCTCAACGTAACACTACCAGATGTTTCAGTTAAACAGCATCCTTTACAGAGACTAATCTGAACCCTAATTTTAAAGGATTACCTTTGATTGTTTTTTATTTCAAACACTAAACAGTTTGTGTTCTCATTGTTCCATATGTTCAAACAAAGTATTTATATAGAATTAAAGAAATTTTCTTCATTTTTCCTCTGTAGTCCATCAAGTATGATTTTATGTGGTTCTTGTGTGTTAGTATTGCAGAGAAAAACTTTTCATTAAAATTATTTAGTAATTAACTTGTTTCTCTGGGGCAGAACTGTGTAGTGGGTGGACTTTTATAAATTTACTAGCTACCATGTGGTCTCTGTGCAAGGTAGTGGATGTATTATCATAAACCAGGTGGACAGTGACTTTATTAATTTAATTAATGCTACCAGGGTTTCCTGTTAATTAACTGTTTGAATGGTGTACAGTGATATGCCAATATCCTGGTGCATCAGTACTGTGTGGATRTGGTAGAGAAAAATTTCCTTTTATTTGCTTTGGGGAGGATGGAAGGGAAAACAATTTAACAGCTGGTGTTCAACAGTCTATCTAGTGCACAATATGATGCCTACCACATAAAGTTTTCCCCTTAGAAGCATTTTAAAATATTCATATTTGTTAAGTGCTATGTTTTATTATTGTTGCAGTGTTTCTCCTTTTCACCTTCAAGTAGCAAATGTATTTCACTAGCTATTTTTTGTTGTTCTTGTAAACAGATCCATCTCCACATGAACATCTTGAACTTACTAATTCACTTATTTTAACTATTTTGCTTAGTGGGACTGATACTTACAGTGAGCATGTAGTAAGGAACATTATTTATTTTGCTTAGGGCTTCTTTTCTTCTCAAAAGGACAAAAACTTCCTTTTAAGGAAATCAGAAAAAGATGGAAATTAATTTTCTGATATATTTATCCCAAAGGAATATTTTCAAGCAGTTAATTTTCTTTAGGAGTATCATTTCATTTAATAGTATAATGCAAAAATGAAATGCAAACAATAAAAATACCAGTGAAAAATTTAAAATTCTTTGTGTAATCAGTAGGTCAGACAAAATTTTACAAAGATTGAAATGCAAAATAAGGAAAATGTAACTGCAGTTATTCTGTTAATAAAACCAAAGGCTTTTTAATTCTTTGCATATTTCGTAGTGTTGTTCCATTGCTGTTTTAATATACAGAGTGCACAAGTGATCTAGTTGTGCTAAAATGCTTTTTGTCTTTAAAAATAAGTATCTTATAATTAAAAATATTTTTAATCATATCTTTAATGAGATAATCTATTAAATACTGGTTTGATTAGTGAAACACTAAGGGCTTTTTCTGCTTTTTCAAACATGGCAGAAATGTAATCAAGGAACTATTAATCCTCATAATTAAGTTTAGCACAGTAGAAATTAGGATTGGAAGGGGAAATTAGGATTCCCAGGCAAATGTATTCTTTACCTGGCTATAATAAAGTGTAAGATATAAAGTAATTGCAGAGGGAGAGCAAAAGGTATATAAAGTATAAACCCAAATAGTAATTTGAAATTAGAGATGTAACAGAAAATAAGGTCATATTAACATTGTCTGTCTGTATCTTCCCCATTATTCTTATCCCTTCCCCTTTTCCTATCTCTACCTTTAATCCACCTATAGGTAAATGTCCTATTAGAAGACTGCATAAAGTCCTATAAATTAAATTGTCAGGAATTAGTGATGTCCTGGTCTTTGAATGGGATTTTGTTAACTGTGTAAAGTCTTTTGTTCTTTACCTTATTTTTCTCAAATAGACTAGGAATTGGTTTAACATTTTTAATGAATGTATCCTGACAGTCTTGAACACCTATCTACCATCAAAATAAAATTTTAGTTTATTTAAAAAAACCTCTTTCATGAGCTATTTAAAATGTAAGAATAAATTCAAGTGTAAGACACACTACGTGGCAAAAGATCTCATCTGTTTTATTTGGATCACGACATGGTTTTAGGTGAAGTGGGAATACTTTTATTGAAATTAATTATTTACAATATTGTTAAGGAAAAGGGTAAGATAGAAAATGTAGTCAGAGATTTTATACTGTGCAGAGAGTCAAAAATATCATGCCAAAAATATCCCCTGTTCATCATTCAAGGAAGAAGTCCTTTTACAATTCAGTTATTTTTCTAAATAGTAAAGGAAGTACCTTTAACCAATTCAATAGAATTAGCTCTAATAATGATGTTTGAGTGTTCTGGGGGCTGAGTACATTTTTGTTTAAATGTTGCTTGTCAAATTTAGACATCAGATCATTAAAATAGCTTCTGTGTGAGGAAGGTCAACAGCTAGCCTTCCTGAGCATTTTTTTCTTAATATTTTTGTCTTAAGAAGGTATTAGTAAGTATCAAGAAAAATAATACGTTTTGTCATGTGTCTTGCTGTCATGCAGCTATCTGCATCTAACACACCATGGATTTTGACTGACGAAAAGAGGTCTGTTTGTATCATCATCTTTGTAGATGTGTTCCTAATTTGTTATCAGATGTTTTCATTGAATCATTTTCTAATATCTGACAAATACATTGGAAATCTATTTAACAAAATTAATCAGAGCAGAGAGGAGTGTAGAAGTGTTCCCTAGATATAACATAGCGTAGCTTCATTTTTCATTTTGCACACAATTCTCTGATTTAGGGATTTAAAGTTAAAACTGAACTAGTAATTTTCAGGCTGAACCTAATTGTAATTGATAAAATTAATCATATTATCTTATGTGAGAAGTCTGTATTAAGAAAAGAGTGCTAAAAAGTGACCGAATGTAAACCCAAAGTGTAATTGATGCCAAAAAGGAAAATTTCTGAAATATGAAGTATTCTTTCTATGAGATGTTCGGTATTTTATGTTCTTCAGTTGCTCACCTGTCATTTACATACACGCAATGAAAGGTTGTTAGGTGGAAGGAATGAAAAAATTTATAGTTCAAATAGAGGATATGTTGTCTTGCACTTTTGGATAACAGCAATGGCTGCAAATCCAGGAAAGCTTGCAGGTTTTGGTTGTTTTTTCTCTTTCTGCTTTAGCATACTTTCCTGCTGATTCTTACATACTGAGTATTTGAAAATACTATATTAAGAAAGCGTGGCATAATGCTTACATTCTTCTATTGCAAGTATTAAATAGAGCTAGTATTAAATAGAGCTGTATTGATCACTCGTCACTTTAAGTGAACACAGAAGAAAAATTGAACCAGAGATTGTGGCTTTGGAGTTAGTCACAACTGTGACATGCTGTACAAATTACAGCATCTCCTTTGGAAAACATGAATCAGTAAGAGGAAAGTACTCTTTCCATGTGCTTCTTCCATGATAAATTAGTTCATGATGAATCCCACCCTGTAGCACAGTTTGTTCAACAGTGCATGTGATCTTTTTAAAAAAAACTTTTTTCAGGCAGTTGGTTATGCTAATTAAAAACAGAGATGTGAAAGATATAGTCCTCTTAGTAGCTAACRCAGGTGCATTCATTTGCAAATGAATCTGAAGTTGGTGTGCAGAATTCAGTCGGTGCTCTTACATATGTCTCTCCATTCCTCTCACAACAGTCTTAGCTGTGGCAGTAGCTTACTTCACTTGGAGTAGACAAGCTGCTCTTGCAGAGTTGCAGTAAGTCCTCAAAGCAAAAAAACATTCCTCATCCCCTCAGCAGAATCTGAACCCTTTGCCCTTTTCCTTTTGTTTTAAAGTGATATGTTGTTAATGATTGCTGTGTTTATTTCCTCTAATTTCTTTTGCCTTTCTCACTAAGGTATGATTTTTTTTCACAGTTGGTTTAAGATGCTTATCAATGGGTAATGTGTCTCTGAATAACCAGGTGCAGGAACAATAGTTGTTTCCAATCTGGATGATGACTTTGGGGGTCCAGATGACCCATCATGTGAAATTAATTAGTTGTGGGTTAGTCAATTCCATCTTGTATGCAATTGTAAATTTTATGGGATTTTTGGAGATAGAGATTACTAGGACTCAATAGATATGCCATATTTGCTCATACCAAGTTATTTTCAACTCTTGGATGAGTGCCAATTCTCCAAAAGATTTTAAAATCAGCATTAGCTGTGAGTCTGGGAAAAAACCCCAAAATCTTAGCAGAGTTCTATTGGTATTAATAGTAATCCAAGCTGATAGTAGATGCAGACAGCTAAAGCCTCTTAGGCTGAACACAGTAATACTGATGTTGTAGCAAAACCTTGGTATGCATCAAATGCATAATTAAGACAGATGATATTCTGGTTGAAAGCCATTCGTGAGATGTATTAATGAACAGAACACCTTGTCATTCAGAAGAATAGTAGTTATTCTGGTCCTCCTGTCTCCAAAAGAAGAAAAATTCATCTGTCTGAGAAGAAAGCCTTAAATAATAGGCCAAAACTCAACTGTGTTGTGTGTCTCCCTCTCCTTCCTCTCCTGTCTCCAGAGGTGCTACCGAGTTTCCTGGGGTGCTGTGAAGTCTCACTTTCATGTGAAAAGATAAATTGGTTCACTCTCAAATGAAAGTACATTTCAAATGAGCCCAGCTGTTTGGCAGCAGTGCTGGGGGAGGGAAGCTGTGAAGGGAATTTGGTTTCTTAAGTTTAGTCACCAGCACTTGTTAAGCAGCTAAACTTCAGAGAGATGTTTCCTCCCATTCCCTCCAGCCCTAGTTCACAGCTTTTAAAATGTGGCTATAAAGTTTTTTTAATTCTGAAAAAAGGATCCCAGAAGCAAAGGATTCACTGCTCAGTCCCAATTCCTTTACTGTAAAGCAAAAGTATTCCAAAGTAGATGTTGGCGTTTTAATGGAAGAAGAAGGAAGGAAGGAAGGCAGGATTTCCTTTGACTTCCTATCCAACTAAAATCCTTAGTATGTTTCAAAGGTGTGGAAGCTTGACAGTCTTCTTACAGTCATTTTCTGCAGTTCCTGTTTTGGTGCTTTCACTTAGGTCATTAATTTAATGGGTTACATTTTTAAGAGGAGCAGACCCTAATGAGCATCTTTCAGGTCTTGATAACATGCCATGATAACAATTAAAAAGAAATACAGCCCCCAGTTCCCAACCTCGGAATTCCTCCAAAAATCTCAAATACAGTATTTTAGGGCGCAGTACAAATGTATTAATGAATAAACAATGTGGAGAAACATAGCAAAAATCCGTATTTAAGGTATTATTTTGTTATCTTACTTCTGCACTCAAAGCTGTTTTAAGGCTCCTTTTGTGAAATGATAGCGTAAATCTTTGATAGCTAGAAATCAATTATAGTCTGGACTAGCATGCTACTGTTGTACAAAAAATCATTAGTAATCATTGCTTTCAAACATACCAATATTATTTTGTACTAGCAGGTAGACAGCTTTGAGTTGACCAGAGGATAATTCCTAGGGCTGAGATATTTTTGCAGTTACAGAAGGAGCTACAGCATCTCATGAAAATGCTATTACAACCTCACTGAAATGTCATGGAAGTAATACCTGTGTTTATTTAGTCCTTTTTATTCAGAATACTGTGTGTGATTTTCTGTGGTCAGGAAAGGTGGTGGTTGTTCTGACAAGAGTTGGACAAAAAGCCAGCCCAAGGAAGCAGAACGTCCCTTGGCTGCGCGGTCAGGTCCTGCCCTAACAAGGAGAATGGCTTGTATCTTATAATGCTTTCCTGCCACCTGTGGCAGGTGAGGGGGGATATGCTAGACAGGCCCATAAGGTGGAGGCAGGAAGCAGTTTATCTATGGGAATTGAAACAACAGACAGTATTTACAGTCTGCTGCCTCCAGTCCTGTCCTCTCTCACTGTTGAGCGGTTGTTCAAATCCACCTGATGATGGGGCCAGAATGGTTTATGTAGTCTGCTGTGGGCATTCCTTCTCTGCACAAACAGGGAGGAACTTGTGCATCCTGGTGGGTTGGCATGAGAAGAGGGGACTTATCTCCTCTGCCATAGTGCATCTGGAATTTGACTGGGTAGGTCGTGGGCAGAATTAAGATTTTTGCCATTTAGCATGTGGTAAGGGAACCTGTTCCAAAACTCATCAGAGCTGGGAAGCAGATTTAGAAGGAGAAAATTTGGCAAGGGGAGTTGAGGCCACCCGTGTCTGGTGAAGCAGGGAAGCAGCTTCCTGTACATTATTCCCCACTCACATTTCACCCTTCCCCTTCAAAGCTTTATGAAGCTTATGAAAGATGGTGGCAGAATCCCAGCAGTGCCTGCACTGAATTGGATGCACTGATGGCAGGAACAATCAGAGAACACAGTATGGTTTTATTGCTAGGTAGTGTTTCCAGATGACAATGAAGTCGCAGCCTAATTAAACCACAGCCCTTGTGTCTCTGTATGGCTGGGACAATAGAGACTAGCTCTCGGTTTCATTCAAACACTAGTGTAATCTGACAGGTGCATTGTGTGCATGCCTAAATCAATGAACAGTAAAGGGAAATAGCAAGCTGCCGTGAAAAGGAGATGGAACATATTGGAGAAATGGAGATGAAGATGGAGAAATATTTCAATTATTGTATTTTGGACTTCATGAGTGATTTTAGGCACAATGAACTATTAACATGCATTGGAAACACTAATACTGCTGGAGTTAAAATTGAAGTGATACTACTTACAAAGCATGCTTTTTTGTAATATAGTGCAAAAGTGAGAAAAGAGTACTATTGTTGGTAGTTTTATAAGTTTTATTTGGGGATTATCTAAGCTTAAATTGATTTGTTAATTATAAAACATTAAATCAATCATGTTCAGAAAAGTAAAGTATGAATTTAATTTAGTTAGCTCCAGGGGTGAAACTGATGGTATATTCCTAGTGGTGCTGTTTGCATTATAATACTCATGAAGATAACTGTTTTAAAACTTCTTAATAGCTCCTGCTTTTCAAAATACTACATCTGTTAATGGTTGCATTTTACTAAATTTTCCTGTGGTTATCTCAGCGGACTACTCCAAGTCTGGAATGGGTGCTTGTGAAAAGTATGGCAAGAATGTACCTTACACACATTACTTCTAAATGTCCCATGAATTAATTGTAGTATCTGAATTAACTTTAGCTGTAATAATGCTGTAAGTTTTTGTTGACATTCTGTGGTATGTACTATCATAGTCCACAAAACTACACGGTATAGTTTCACATCATGTTTGGAAAAATCATTTAACAGACTGAGTAAATTTGCACATATAATCTCACAGCTGTTTAAAACTAATATGGCATATGAATAATATGTAACCTACTGGACTAATGCCAAAGCAGTGTATGCTAAGAATTGATTCCTTGCTTTATTTAGTTGCTTTCACAATGACATTTTAACACTTAGGAATGTAAATAAATATTTTTCATTGTGTTTTGTTCTCTTCAACAGGACACAACAAGTATAGAAAAAATGTCAAACTGTTGTGAAGACATGTAAGTGCTGTAAAATTTCTACATTTATTTGCTGAAAAGCTAAAGGAGTAGCTGCTTTTTTTAACTGTGTGAGAGAGAAAAGGAACTGAAGGCACTGTTACGATTATTTTGCATGGTACTGTGCCTTGTACTTCCTATCTCCAGCAGCAGCTCACTAATCTTTTAATATTGGTTGTACACAAAGTAGCCTCACATTATTCCCATTCCTTCCAAAGCCAGTGGAACTATATTTTCTTTCAAAAGTACAGATCAAAAGACACTTTCTGCTGTGTCTTGACATACATTTCATTGATTCTGAGGTTCTCCTCTGCTTCAAAAGTTGCCTTCGGTTGATTGACGACACAGATAGTTTCTGTTCTCCAAAGTTAAGCCTCAGCTGCGTGCCATAATGAAAGAAAAGTTGTTTTTGTGATGCTAGGACACAATTCATCAGAGTCCAGAAATGGATCCCCAGCCAACCTGCATTGTTCTAGCTGACTGAAGTGCACCATGGGCATGCTGTCTTTCACTAATAATGCTGTCTTCTGTAGATCGAGGCCCCGAAAGCCATGGCAGCAGACCTTCTCAGAAGTTTTTGGCACTCGCTGGAAGATCCTGTGGTTTATTCCTTTCAGGCAGAGGCAACCACTGCGAGTTCCCTACCACTTTGCCAATCACGTCTGAACAGATGGATAGTGGGCACAGATGGGTCCTCCATGCTGGAAGTGCGTTACAGGTTTTATGATAATAGGACTATGACAGTCTTCAAGTCAATTAAAATCCACCCACCAATCGTAGGCATCACAATGTGCCCCAGGCTTTATTTTAATAGTGGTCTTGATTCTGTTCTGAGATTAATACAAGTTGTATGTTTAACTTTAGGCATATTTACTTTCAAATTAGCTTTCCAAAGGGATTTCTTTCATCTTTGAGGTTAATACCAAAACCAAATGACTGGAGTGCAGTCTTACCCTATTTGTTTGATACTGGCTTTTTTGATTTTTTTTTTTTTTGGTAGGAAACACTGAAGTTTACATTGATTGTTAGCTTTCCCACTAAGTGTCTTATTCTGACTTGAATTTTTTTTAGTGTTTTTATCAGTAGGTCTGTCTAGATAATATTCATGTCTTTTTTCTGCTACATGTGTTTAAAATTCCCTAATACTGCCATTTATTTATGATATGCAATAGTAATCCTGCAGCACTGCACTATAAAAGGTAACATTTGAAACTGAGGCAGACTTCTTCCTAAACCTTTCTCAGAGAGGTTTTTATAAATACATGTAAATGTATGTGTTCATATAGAGAGATCTTACATCTTGCAGTTATCTTTCTGCATTGGTATGATCTTAGTAAAAAATACTCATGTCTTTATGTCAACAAGAGCGATAAAATGTTCCAGGGTAAAATATGCAGATAGAAAGCATGTTTTCCCTATATCCCAAGGATTTCTTTGCAATAATTCAACAAAGAAGTTATATGGTGCAAATACTAGAATGATTACTTTTTAAAAATACAGATTTAATTAGCTAGCATAATGTACCATAAAGAAGAGTATATTGTCAATAAAGTTATAAATTTTATATTTACTTCTGTTTTTTCATGATTAGCTGGAATTGGTCTAAGTGTTTGTATATGGGAAATATATGTGAAAATATTTTAAAATATTTATACATAAATACAGATATTTGCTACTAACATGTATATTAAAGTATATTAACTGATTTAATAGGGTACTATGTTGGTGTACGATAGCTTGTTGTGGGCCCTTTAAGTATGGAAGTAGTTAACCAAAGAAAGTAGCCTTAAGATTACGTCTGGTAAAATGACAATGATTCCCAAAGTACTGGCTCAGCTTTGCTGTATCTGGAAAAATTATGTAATTTATACAAATATCAGCATGAGGTGTTTGTGATTTTTGAAAGTTCTGTGAATTTTTATGAGAAATTCACAGCTTCAGTGTTTTCAGTTATGCTGCTTACTGTGTTTGTTGTGTAGCCTAACAGGACTAGGATCCACCTTAAATGACAGCCATGCAACAGGATAATAAAAGGCACAAAATTGGGATGTAATATACATAGGTTGTGTTTGGAGAGAGTAGTAGTTTGTTGGTGAACAGTTCATTCAAAAAGAAGGGATAGATTTGTCATGAGTGGTATTCATAATGAATTTTTAGATCAGCTCTTTTACAATCTTGACACAGTCACTGTCAATGTTGAGTGTCCCTTTATTGAGTTAACAGATTTTGGTGATCCATTGAAAGTTCCAAAAGGTGCACCTTAAAAATCACTTGAATTTTAACCTTTTGTAAACTTCTAACATTTGAACCAACTTTACTTTCCCTCTCCTTTTAAAAGTAGATGCAATATTTTCTTCATTTAAATTTCAAGCCTAATGTTCAAGCATTTTTTTCACGGCATTTTTAGATGTGAGTTTAGACTTTCTTTAAGATGGTATTGGCAGCAATATTTAAACAAAGGAAAGCATGAGGAAAGTGGATGGAAAGGCTGGAGCAGTGCTTGAAGTTAAAAAGAATGTGCATATAYGTATATGGCTGTATTGTCTCTTTTTTTAAGGAATTCCACTATTACAGTCTCTGTAACACACATAGGGGAATAATAGCAGTTTTGTTTTATGTGCCAATATTTAAATCTATTTCAAGAGCAAAMCTTAGTAGTTTTTTAAAAAAGTTTTTCACGCCAATCCATTATCATAGTTAGCAGATAATACGGTTCTGAAGCTTATTAAGAAAGAGGATCAAGAATTTAACTATTCTTGATAGATTCACTGTGGGGGCTGTCCTGGTTTTGGCTGGGATAGAGTTAATTTTCTTCCTAGTAGCTGGTATAGCGCTGTGTTTTGGATTATTCTTTCCGTTTTCTAGTATCACTGTTTCAGTTAATTTAACCGTGCATGGAGAACCAAATCGGTAATGCAGAACCTGCTCGACGGTAGGAACCTTAGTTATGAACAGTGTCTTTAATTTTTTTTGCGTGATACACAGTGAAGTAATGGGACCGTTAAATTTTGCCTGCTTTGCGGGGATGAAAATCCACAAGCACCCCAAATGTCATCTTGTGTGCTGTATTCCAGTACGCTCGAGCCAGAGGAGGTACCAAACACAAGAAACCAATGCCGACCCGGCACAGGTTGGCATTACACATGCCCTGGCCGTACCACAGGCGGCAGGTACGGACGCCCGCCGTCTGCGCCGGCGCGGGTGGGCGGTCCCCCGTGGGGGGGCACGCCGGTTTAGGAGGCAGGGCGGCAGCGCGTCCTCCCTCGCGCGCCAAGCGCCCTCTGTCGGCCGCCTCGCGCAACCACCGCGGGCCCGGGCCCGGCTGCCCGCGCCGTTACGGCGCAGTGGGTAGCGGGAGGGCGAACTGCGTGGTCTGGGCGTGCGTCCCAGCCCGCCGTGGGGCTTGCTTCTCGGGACTGGGGTACGCCTGAGCTGGGCCGGTCCTGCTCCGGGCCCGCCGCAGGCGCAAGTGCAGCATGCCAGGCTTACCTGGGAAATCTTCCGAACCATCCGACTTTCCTTTCAAACCATCAACTATAAATTAAAAATTAAAAATTTGTAAATTCTAAGACGCTTACTTAAATGACCAAAATAAGAACCTTGAGGCTGAAGTGTCAGGTATACATTTAAGTAAATGATGTACATGAAAATCATGCTTGATTCTCAAATGAAAATGATAATTTCACAGATTCACAATTTCTCAAATGTTTTCGTGTTGTTGGATTTTTTTGCTAACTATATTTTTTCTCAGTCTCCCATGCATCCTTAACATTAGGAACCAATATGTAATATGATTAAGGCAGCTACTTTATTTTTTATCCCATTTCTGAGTATGTGGAGGAGAGAAGGGAGAATTTGGAGAAGCTTCATTTTTAGGAGGCACTGAGCTTTATTCTTTGAATGACAGGCGTCTGAAAGTGCAAAAGTAATAAAAATACTTTTTAAAATTTTAGCCAATGAC
Source organism: Phoebastria nigripes (assembly GCA_035582835.1). Lineage (NCBI taxonomy): Eukaryota > Metazoa > Chordata > Aves > Procellariiformes > Diomedeidae > Phoebastria > Phoebastria nigripes. Next base: position 1,131,392 of record JAYKAV010000678.1, read on the forward strand.
CCTATCGTGGTATTAGTTTATTAGAGTAATGTTTCTGAAACTAATTCTCAGAAAGGGTTGTTCCAGCAGGAAAAGATCAGGTAGATTTTTATGATCTAGTTTGAAATCCTTTAAATCTTGAAATCCTTGAAATCCTTTGAACCTTTACTTTGAAATCTCACTTCTTTCCCTCCAGCTCTCCTTCATGATTTTTTGCTTTAGTAGACACTGCATTCTTAAGACTAATTAATGCTTGTCATTGTTATTTGTTTAAAAAATCTTATAGACGATATTAATGAATTTCATCCTAATATAACATCAGAACTACACATGCTTTATTGAGCACAGTGGATATTAGCTATGAACTTAACAATATTTGATTTCCTGAGAGATACAAAGAGAAGTCAAGGCACTAATGAAAAACAACCTGAAAATATTTGAAAATAACTGGTTTATTTGCAGTATGGGGTGGCTCCTGGTAGGACTGAACAATGCTACCTTGCTATCTTCTCATAATATCAGAGATTTGAGGTTTCATTTGAAAAATCTTTGTGTCTAAAATAAAAGATTCTCCATTAAATAATGTTTACCAACCTATCCTCTGATCTGTTGGTTTGAAGGACATGTTCCATCAAACAGCTTATAAAGGAGTTGAGATACGCCATCATTTTCAGTCTTGAGGAGGATTCATGAGTAAGAAACTGTCTAAGAACCGAGTGGTAGGTTAGATTTTGAACTAGGCAGCTTCCTCTTTGTTTTGAATCTAAGGTGGGCTAATGTGAAGGGAAGATTCATAAAAACACAGGGAAAATGGAGATGGAGCCAAAAGAATTGTTTTGATTCATTACTGAAGTTTACCAAATGAAGTGAGATTGCAAAGAGCGGGAGTTACGTGGTTAAGTGCACATGCCGTCATTATGTCTTTCAATGTTCATCTTACAGTTGACCGGTTTTATTCAGTAAATGATACTTTTCAGAAATTATGAATTCATGCTTTGTTTTGTGCTATAGCAGGCCATTGTATGCTGATATAAGAAACGTAGGTGGCAAAGACAGGATTTCTGCAGTACTGTGAAAGAGAATCTTTTTCAAGTCAACTTTGCATTCAGATGAAACATATCATAATAAGATGAGTTTTCTGGTACCCTGAAATTGTTAGTTAACATAAAACACTTTTTTTGTAATGCATTATTTACTGTATTTGGCCAGCCTTCCTGCCAGCAGTACATCACTTGTAGCAGCGTGTTTCTGTCACATATTTGAGGATGCTGTCACTTAGATGTATTATTTAACTTGGCTATCTCCACCCTTTGTCTTCACCACGCACTCGCTTTTGCTGCAGCTCACAAATAAGAAGCCAATGTAGTTTTGTTGGAACAACCATATCACAAAGACAAATGCTGTTGACTGGCTCTCCTCARCATCCCAACTGGAAATATCACTGCATTCCTTAAAAGTGTTTTCTTTGTATGGTGGAGTCCCGATCTTTCTGGACAAAAATTGTTGCTTATTCTACATATAATCCCATCAAAAATACTGTATTAGCACTTCTAAACTAGTCCTAAAATAAAAACGAGGTGTACTTTCTGAAGAATAAGAGTTGCATAAAACAATGTGGATCTTAATTAGTACCACCCAGTACTTCTCATTCAATCTTGTACTTCTACAGTTGTGTTATGTGTGCAAGCATAATAAATTGATTTTTTAGCATTGTGTATAAGAAATACACTTTTATTCATAGTCTTGTAACCGATTGAAAGTTAACTGTTGGAAGACAAAGGTAGTGTTCTGATTTTTGCACTTCAAGAAATTACTAGCTTTTGTTTAGCCATGAAATCTCATATCTGATGTTAAAGTCTGTGGACGAAGGTTTCAATCTAATGATGTAATCTGACTGAGCATTGTAGCTGTCCAGCAGCGCTGATAAAAAGAATCTTAGACAGGTTTGTATATACATAGCACAAGCCCAATGTATATGCTTCTCAGGGCCTGTCCCTTCTCAGTCAGACCATTTCCCTCTGAAAAGATTTTTCTTTTCTGCCCTCAATATAAATTGCTGTTAGTCATACCTGATAGCCACTTTGTAGCTCTCTGTTAGCTCTTAATTAGGTTGAATGAGTCGTGGGCACATGGTGTGCTTTTTCAAGTCCTGGAAGACCTCAGCTTATCATCTTCCAACTGCATCAGGATAGTGGTCAGGTAAGAGGTAGAGGCTCATTTTATCACCCTTTGAGATTATCCCTTGATGGCCCTTAGATTTTGTGGTGTGCTAACTAGTGTGAATCCTTGAAGGACCTTTGAAACAAGAGGTCTCAGGTCTCTAGAAGCTTACTTTGCACTTTGTTTTAAGCAGATGGCTTGCTTAAGTTTGGCTAACTTAGTTTTGCTGCTGAGTAGTAGATTCTTGGCATTAATGACATGATGAATTTTTGTGTTTGAACAAGAGGGAGTTAGATTTAAAAATAACCTCAGTTGGTGACTCAGAGGTTGAAGCTGCAGGTAGTGTCTCCCATAAAATCAGGATGATAATGACTTCTCATTCAGTTCTGGATCTTTTGTCCGAAGTATTTGCTGTTTGACACTCAGTATTTCAGTAATATGCCTACATAGGAGGAAGGGTCAATACAGAGTGCAAATGAGAATGTTTTCAAGAAGCATTTCCTTGACCTAGGAAGAAATCCTGCTTGTGAGCAATTACCATTGTGATTTATGTAAGAGATCAGACCTTTCTTGACTGTACTGGAGTCTCATTTACCCAGACAAAATCAGTTCTGTTGTCATGAATTCTCTACCATAGCAAACTTACTACCTTGAATGAGTTCTGTTCATTCCTCTGCTCACTTTCAACTTTGATGGCTCTTCTCCTGTCTTCTCACTGAGCACACAGCAGCATAGAGTAGTCCTGCCTGCAGTCATGTTCATATTGTCTTGGCCAGAATAGACACTGTGTAGAATAGCCTGGGAAGGTGTGGAGATACGGAGTATTGGTTTGATTAAAAAAAAAAAAAAAATTATAATTTTTGATATGCAAATTCTCTGGTTCCATTTGGGTTTGGGTTGAGAGCAAGCAGTCAATTGCTTAAGAGATTTGATATCAGTTATGGATTCTGTACACTGAAATATGCAGAAAGAAGTTGTCACACCTCTTTATGGGTTTTGAACAAGTGCTGCCTTTTTTTTGSTGTAATAAAGCACAGCTGGAGCTTTTTGTAACCTTAAGCATCGTGTTGTATATAATTCAAGTTGGTTTTACCTTGTTGCCCGAGTCAGTATCTCCTAGCCTAAGCTGGTACATGGAATATTCTGGTGCTGCCACAGGTACATTTAACAGCTGGAGATCCATGGCTCTTGTGTCAAAAAATAACTTTTTAAAATTGGTCCAGTTGTGAGATTTGAATTCTTACATACTTGGAATTTTAAGAATAAATCTAATCTCCTATGGATCAGTCTTTATTAACAGACATAACTGTTTTAAAATGTATGTTCTGAGCTGTTCTTCAGATATTCCTGATAATTTATTTTTATTCATTACTTTATGGTTAATAAAACATCAGGTGGGATGTCATGACAAATCACATTGTCATGCACATTCAGGATAATTCAGGATTCACATTCATGTTATCATGTTCAGGATAAAACAACTAATGGTATTGATATGGCAATTGAGATATAGGTGCAATCTTTCGCTTTACAGTCATTAGGAAATGATATATGTAAAATACAATGCTAGAAATACTTGTCTATACAAATTATTAAAAATCTTTGATTAAGTGAATGTACTTATTTGAAGATACACAGGCATTACAAAGGATGATTTCAGTGCTGTTTAAAGTTATTTAAAACGGATGAAATGTGGCAAATTCCTGCTTGGTATGCAATTGGTATGATATATTATATCAAAATGTAATTACCGTTGTTACTACTACACAGTGTGTCAGGCACCTCATTTTCATGTTGACCGTTTTATGTATGTGGTTTTTAAGGTTAATAATTTTAATAGTTAAGAGTGCAGAAAATATACTGGGAGTTGTCTCCTGCATTAGCAAAGATAAATTTAACTATTTCTCTTACACTAATAAGTTGAATGTAATTCTAAATTAGTCAAAATATCAGGACTTCAAAACTGTCTGAATGATGGCGAGTGATGCTAGGGATTGCTTTTGGGAAGACTCGGTACTTCTAAATACAGTGTCCATAGTTATGCGACCTACCTCGTGACTGAATACTTCAGAAAGTGTTGTTCTTCAAAAGATTTGTGTGCTACTTTCTCAGTGGCTAAGCATTTGAACTTCAAGATTCATTGAAGTACTTGTATCTGTGAGCTGTGTTAGGCCTAGGACTTCAGTTCTGCTGAAAWTGCTCAATGGCATCTTGTGTCTTGCCAAAGTACGGCAGAGTGATTAAAGTCAGTTGTTGCAACAAGGGCCATCTAAGTATTGCCTGCATAACTGTAAGAATAATTCAGATTTACAGTAGAACACATGCTTTTCGTGTTAGAAAATATGAAACTTAAATTGTAATTGTGCATTTCTGGGTGAATAAGTATTTCTGTGCACATTCCCAAGGCTGATATACTCTAGATCACAGTGTAGTTTATAGATAGAAAATTACACTCTGTCTCCTTAACACCTTCAATCTAAGTGCCAGGTAGCAAAATAATACTGATTTTTGTAAATTAGCATTCTGAATTTTGTAGTTCATACATGGGCATGTGATTCAGTTTTACTAATTTGTTCTTTGTTTGATCCTGACTGTTTTCAAACAGTGCTGGAAAATGTTTATACTGGACTTGCTGAAAATTACGAGGTCTAACACTGGTTATGCCTGAATGGGTAATGTATGAGGTGAATGGCTGAATAATATCAAAACAGGGAAACTTACTATGGTATTCTTTTAATAAAATCTAAAAGTGCAAGAGTATGTCCAGCTGAGAAACAATGTATTGTCTTTTATTTGTATTTTATTCATGTAATATTTCTGTTTTTTCTTTTCAGATTGATTTAAGTTATAGATTATTTTTTCATTCCTACTGAGATTTCTTATGTACTGTATTTTTTAGAAATCTTATTTTTAAATAAAAAAAATCAAAGTTTCTTTTTCTCCTCTGGATTTTATTTACGTTGGTTTAAAGTTGTGTAAATACTTTGCTAGTATTTCCCAAATCTGTTTTTATATTTTCCTAATTCTTTTATAAATTACTCTCATTACTTAATGTTTTTTATTGTGACAAGATTAAGCTATAATCCCAAATGATCGTTTTGGAAAACTGAACTGTGAAAAATTACTGAATAGTTAGTGAGCTACTTATTATCTGAGCTTTGTTGTTTGTTTTTAAGAGAACAGCTGAGTGTTGGTGGAAGCATTGAAAACTTTCTCTGTTAGGAGTATCTATTGGTACAAAACCACTAGTTACAGTATTGGTTAAATTTCTTGCCTAAATAATTAAATTATGTGTATGCAGCTATACTGATGCATTAACCCTCCTTCCCTCCCTGCCCCCCCCCCCCCCCACCAAAAGTTTGCTAACTTCATAGTAGAAATCACTTCTGGCTTTGCCTGATTCCTTTTTTCCTTTCGATTCACCCACAACGTCACCATTGCCAAAAGCCCTTTTTTTTTTTTTTTTTTTGCTTTCTACTCTTGTTATGTAAGGTAAAAACAATCAAATCTCTAAACTGTGCTGATCAGGGGGTACAAGCACAGGAGACCCAGGCATCTTCTGGTGTATTTATGCCAAGGTAGAGTTCACAGTTCTCCGTAACCCCTACCAGAGTAGGAGCCTCTGATGTAGATATAAACTAAAAGTTATATAAATTGCCATTTTTCAAATTGCAAAAATAGAGATTTTTTAAAAATCTTTGGCTTGTATGTTTTTATACGTGTTAGAGCATTCATAATCATTCTTGCAACACCTTTGGAGAGAGTTAAATGGATCTGAATCAGCAGCTCTTCTGTTTTGTGTACATGTGAATTTATGTCAGATTTCAATGCAGAGAGTTTTCACACATTTTGGTCTCTTTCAAATGAGATACTGGATTTAGACATGTAAGAAGAAGTGCAGAAGTATTAGTGGCCACAGAAAAACGTAGCAGAGAGGAATAAAATGGAAGCTGCTGAGTATGGTGTGAGCAGTAGTCTCAGCTGTAGAAGAAGTAAAGGGAAGATTTTAGACACCTGGGAAGATCCACTGCAAGAATAATGAGCCAAAGAAAAAAGCCAGTGGTTATGCCTGCAAGGAAGTGATTAAAATAGCTGAATTGTGGCACTTCATGAATAAGGGAGCACAAGCTACATGATGACGGTTTGTGGCACCGGACTTACATCTTTTGTTTCAACCCAAGAACTGGATTCTGGTAATAACAGTCATAAAAATCACTTCCATACTGATCCTTCCACAACAGCGTAAAACCGACCTGTAAAATTCTGTGTTCTCTGTGTATTCCAGAAAAAGCTGTTCTTGCCTGCTGCCAACAATTTCAGTTTCTCTTGTCTGAAATTTCAATGGGCCTCTTTTCCCCACATAATAATTTCAAATCTGGTTGATCTCTGCTATGAAATTTATTTAGTCTAGTACTTACAAATTAGATACAACTGACTTGTGTGAGTGTGTGCCTTCTTTTTGATGTGTGGAAACAGAGATCTATTCCCACTTTCCCATAAAAATAATTTTAATGTGTACACTGCAGTATTTTTAATGCCTAAAGCTCCTGGAAGTATTTCTTGATGTGTTTTGTCCTTTTATAAACTGAGTGAAACAAAGCATTCAACAGTACTTTGAGTCTATAAATTCATTTTAAGAGGCTGCCAGGTAGTGCAGATGAACAAATGCATGCAAACACTGCTGTAGGCTGACCAATTACCCGTACGAGCCGCAATTATATTAGCGTGCAAGGGCAATTGGAGGGAAAATTGGACCCTGTGGACATCCAGCTGAGTAAACAGGCTTGAGGAAGGATGGAGGATGTGTTAGTCTGAATAAAATACAGCGAAGTTAATTTGAAAAAAAACAGGCCAGAATTTGTATCAGTCACAGCACATTCTTTGTATGTCCTCTAGTTTCACAATATTTTTCTCATTAGACTTCCCCTCTCAAAAACATTTTCTTCGCTGAAGGATTAGTTTAAGATCAGACACATGCAGCAATAGGTTTTGTATGCAGTAAGCCAAAAAGCTGTATTTCAGTCGCACAGAGTTGAACATAAAATGAACTGGACAGGTGCTGCTGAGGAATAACGACTCTTTCAAGCCTAAGTAATAATTTATCCCCAAATATAACATGATCTTGCTGTTTAGGATATGCTTCACAACCTCACTTTTTTATTCCATGAAGCTAGGATTTTCCTGCAGCTGCAGCCAAAATCCCTGCTTCCACAGTCTGTTGGCTGCCATTTAGGTGATAGGCTCCTCTTTTTTTCCAACTGGTGTAAGCACAGACAATGCAGTAATTTGAGCCCTACAAAGGTGAAATTTAATGATTTGTTCTGATAGCTAATGGATGCTAACCCACTGGGTTAGACCGCAGCTCTGGGATTCAGAAGATCTGCCTTCAGTTCTCTGCATGACCTCTGGTTTTCTTGGGTGGAGCTGCAATGCCGAAGGTGAAAGCTGCGATCCCCTGCTCGAGCGCTGTTGTGCGTGCTGCTGCATCCTGTGACACAGAAGCCAAGACAATAATCCCATATTGGATTTCCAGAGCTCCCAGGATGGCCAGAGCAATGCGTCCCCGCTGCCCCGGGCTGCTTCTTCCTGTGGAGCTGCATGCCTGCTTCCCTCCTGCAGGACACCACGGATCCGTCCTGAAGACTTTGAATGATGCAGCCCAAACACAGCTGGGGTGCATGGGCAGGATTAGCCAACTACAGCAGCAGCTATCGCTACATTATGGCTATAGCAAGTGATTGTGCATATCTTTGAGCAGAGAATTGCAGTTAGAGCAGTTCCCCGGGGTATTCATTGCTCCTGCCAGCTCTGAGTAATTCCAGCACATCTTGGGTGCTCGCGATTGCTGTTCACAAAGTCCTGACTCCCACGGTGTCTTCACTGGAGGTTGAAACTCCAGTATTCACTGCTGTAACATCCTTTTCTAGGGACCAGGTAGCAGGTTTTTACTGCATCCGGTCTCCATTCCTTTTTGCCTCTATGGCTGATGCAGAGTAGGACTACAAGTACTTTCTGCCTCAGAGTTATGCTAAGGCAAACATTGTTAAAGGTGATAAAAGGTTTGGTGCTGTCGCTTTTTTATTTCCACAAAATACTCTGACAAATGAGATGCGAAGTCTTTTGAATGATGCTGAAAATCACAGGTGTTGAAGATAACTTTGTCTGTTGTGTAAGGTTGCAAACTTGATACTTGCTATCATTTGCAATATTGTGACAAATATGAAAGAAATTTAAGGTCTGCGATGGCATCATTACAGTTGGAGGAGAAATACGTAGCTGTGTAATAAAGACCTTCCAGCTTTAGAGTGAATGAAACAACATGATGAAAAAAGAAAGAAAGAAAAAGAGATTTATTGTCCCATATGTTTATGTCTGATGAGACTTTGTTGTGTAATAATGTTTCTGCAGTGAGGCTACAGAGGGAGAAGCAGAGACTTCAGAAAGTTGATCTGTTTAATTGTCTTTCTTTTTCTAACGTTATTTCCAGTTAAGACAGGTCACCAAATGTCTGCTAATGATGGAATAATTTTACTTTCTATCCTCGTACTGCCAAAAGGAAGTTAGAAAGATCAGAAAATAAATTTCCTTCTTTTCCCCACTTCATTAAAAAAGTAATAATTTGTCTTGTGAAGAGGAAGTGGGTTTGAGTGTATTTTAACAAGACAATGACTGATACACTTCTCAGAAAATTTTACGCTGCAGTTCTCTGGCAGCAGTGTCTGAATTAAATGAACAAGGGAGAACCAGTCAAAAAAAAGTATGCCTCGGTGACACTCGGGGACTTTAAGTAAAAGTACAAATATCGTGCTTTTTGCCTTGAGTTAAATATTAAATGAAAGTAATATCTGCAAGTCCTATTGCACATACGTTAACTTTCTACATACTGTGGATAAGTAAGTTCAACTTACTGTGCTGATGTTGATCACATCTCTAAATCAGACTGTTTTGCTACAAAATTCAAGTTGAGGAGTCTGCCTAGGGAGTCTAACAGTCATTTTGGCTGGGCTTCCTAAAGACCAGGATTTCTCCAGGCTCTGAGTTGGTACCTAATAATCTGATGGATGTGTAAATATCTTAGAGAATAATTTTCCACAATATCTGTGAAAATAAGTAGCCAGGTGTACAATTTTAGAAGTATCATAACTGAAGGACAGATAGCAACTCAACTTACCTCTGGTAAGGTACAAGGGAAGCCACATGTGAGAGATTTTATCAACTAAGCTAGTCCCAGAAGTATTTCTGTCTTGTGGCTTTTTGCTTTTTAAAAAAAATATTTTTTACCTAATTTGGGGCCATAAAATTTATGTCATCTATACAGAAGCATAAAATTGCAAAACTATATTCTGGGAAGATGGAATCCCATTTTTTTAAGTCACTTTGGAAGTGCTGTTAATAAACAAAAATAACCTATTCCAAAGAAAAAGATTTCCTGTATTTTTGGAATGGCTTTATCTTCTGAGACGCGCTTCTTGAGGTGTGACTATAGAAAAGAAAATGTTGATGAAGACAGGTACATATTTATTTTTTTGTAATTCCTGAAAGTTTATGTTAACATGCAGATAACAGCTGTCAACCTTCCAGCTTCCTGCACTTCTGTCAGTCTTCATTATTCATGTCTTGTTTTCTTTTTAGAATTGACAAATGCCTGAATAACTGCACAGATATCTTTAATTAATCTTTTTATATTTTGCTGTGTTTAAAATAAAACTTTTGAAGCCTAGAAAAAGTTATTTTCAAATACTGTAACTGCAGAAAATATTTTCAGTAAGTTTTTCCAATTCATTCACTTCATATAATGTCATTACTGTTCTCAGATAGTAAAATCAGAAATTATTGGATTGATTTAAAAAAGAATGTTCTGTAAAACATATTTAATGACTGTTCTGGTTGCTAAGTAAAAAGGGGAGAGGACTGTGAGGGGAGATAAATCTTGCTTTGAAGAGAAAGGCAGAGCTTTTATCTAAAGCACGCTCATTGTGCTCCTGCAAAGAGAGGAACAGCGGAAGCCTTGTACCCCCAGCCTGACTGGCAACTCTCATGCTAACCGTAGGTAAAGAGGCAGGGTGAGTCTCTGTGTAAGAGAAAACGAAGAACAATTCGCATGGGCAGCGAACGGGAAGTTTGCTGGTAGGTTTGGCAGGGTCTGGCTGGCAGGGACACACATCCCACCAGTGGAAAGGTAGACTGTCGGGAAGGTGGGACCTTCAAGGGGGTAAGGTGTGCGCTCAAGTGCAGCAGCCTATGGCACTAAGGAGTAAACAGTATCACTTGAAAGCACTCGTCAGCTCTTTTTTCCAGTAGTTGCATATGTAGGAGCATTTTTCTTGCTGCTCATCAGGCAACTTTTTACAGATTTCTGCTTGAAAATTATTTAGAATGGCAGCATTCAAACTGTGGTTAGGTATTAGCATTTGTCTTAGTCACTGATAAACCCTCTGCTCTTTGTCCCAGTGGTCAGCCCTTGAGGTCAGTCCCAAGGGACAGCAGATTTTAGAGGCCCAGCACCACTAGAAGCAGGGGAAAGTGAAGAGTGATGCTGGGACTTTTTGCTATTACAGATGCCTTAGGGTGGCTGGGACAACGGCGTGGGGCCAGCAAGTTCAATGCAGTGTTTATGGGATACCACTCCTCTTCTGGATCAGCAGCTGGAAGTCAGGCAGGGTAGTGAGAGCACCTAAAATGACACAAGGCATCACTCCTCTACACTCCCATTCTTCCTCTGGCTGAGGCTAACACCCGTGTTGGCTGTGCAGTCCCAGCTCGTCTCAGAAATGGAGGCAAACTGTCATCAAGGCCCTTGGCAGACAATGTGCAGCACTTGCATTAAGCACTCCTTATTGTTAATCTTACTATCTGAATTACTGCATGCTGAATGCTTTTCAAATGCTGTCCCTTCCCTTACATTATATTATCCAGGTCACAGAAGCCTGGATAATCCACTTCAGAAGAAACGGCCATATCCCACAGGTCAGATAAGGAATGCGGGCTGCCTAACATCCAGGAGTGCATAGGCGACTAGAAGTTGAAGTGTATGTACTTTTCAGCTCATACTGATAAACTTTTTAGATACATCGATGACGCGCATCTGGACCAAGCAGAAAGATCATGTAAGAAACCTTATTTAGTTTTCTGCCTTTGAATTTGGATTAAAATAAAGAAAAGAATAACAGATGAGCATGCCTTAGGTAATCATGTTGAAATTTAAATTTATTTCGTTTTCAAATATTTGAGTTCTATGTATATACCTTTAATACAGAACTTGCTTGTAGGGAAATTGAAAATACCTTTCTGCATCCAAGCTGGCTACTCTAAACAGTTGCTTTCTACAAAAAACCAGACATGCAGCATGTGTATGGGTGAGGAGGAATTCTGGTTATTCGTCACTAACAGCCAGGACTGGAAATTTTAACCATATGTGTCTTCACTGACCGGTAGTACATCGTCTTCAGTGAACAAGAGAGGATAAGAATTCTTCTGGGCATGCCTTTAAGGATCAGCTCTTCAGCTTTACTTCAAGGTATTAAATCCTGGCACTGAAAAATCAGGTTATGGTTTCCCTGTCCTCCTACCTTAATACTTCCAGAACAAAACAGCTGTGAATTTATTTTTTCTTAGACTAGTCAAAGGATCTTGCACCCTGATAACTGAAAAAATAGTCTTGCAGGGGCAAATACAACAGGTGCTATCTTCATATCCTTGGGTAGGGAGAAGCCACCACAACATGTATAGACTGCGAAAGGAGATACAATGCATCTTCCACGAGTCCAAGTGTTCTTTGTTTTGCATCTTGAAGAGTCAGGAACCTCATTTGAGGGATAAAGCATGTTTTTTTAACCCAGTGTTGTTTTCAGGTAGAGGAAGTTACAGCACTGTTAGCCACAGAACGAACACCAGGCAGGGACGGTGCTGTGGAGGAGTCTATGAGTGGCAGTGTGGCTCTGCGACCCTTCTTCCTTCTTGCTCGCTCTTTTGTACAGAGGGATGCAGCACATTCCTCTGTACCTCAGAGCAGCATCTCCTTGTAGCTGGGAGAGGGCCTTGTAAAGTCAGGGAGATAAAATTTATCACTGCCACAGTAACGACAGAGGAAGCAGTTGAGCCATGAAGCACGGTGGAGCTGGCTCCCTTGCTGATAACGGGAAGGGAGAAAGCAGCTCTGTATGCAGTGGAAGTAGCGCAGGTGGGAATTGTTTTCCCTGTAGGAAGCTTGGGCACTGGTCTGCTTCCCCAAGTGAGATACCTGAGCAGGAGCTTCTCTTTTCTCTGACAGACTCTGTAAACTCCTCTCAGTCCAAAGGACTCCTAAGTTTTGTCACTTGAAACAAATGCTTGATGTCAGATGAAACTCAAGCACTCCATATTTCTGTCATGTTCCAATTAGGCATCACATTATTAGCTTGGCAGGTATCAAAAGACAAGCAAGAGTTGATAATTGAAGGATTGTAAAATCTCTTCTAAAAGAGCTGCTTTTCTGAAAGATTCACATAAAATCTAAACTATGAAATCCTAACACATTTTTGCTGATGTTCTACTGAGCACCTAGATGGAGAAGTCCTATGAGGTCAACTCAACAACCTCTATAGCTCCTCAGAAAAAGATAAAAGAGAAGGAATGTGACCATGTGAGCATCATACACCTTTTTAATGAGAACTTAGAACTAATTTGGCATCTCAGCAGCATAGTGTCTCTCTGAGTATCTGCTGCATAAACACAGATTTACTTGCAGCTCTCCAGGGTAAAGATATGTCTGAACCTCAGTAAGTGAATATGAGGAGATGCACACACTGAATTAAATAAAGAATTTTTCAGGACCTGATTTATGACTGTTCAATGAAATCAGAATGCTATTGAACATCTAATTTTGTGCTGGTTAGCTCTAGATGGAAAGTATAAACAATAGGCTTTTTCATTAGAAAATGACAGCTTAAATTGGACTTTTTTTACAAGAAAATGTTTGTTTTCGAAGAATTTTTCAACACAATGTTTTTCACATTTTTGACTCAATGCCWTTTTACTCCTTTTTCTCACTCAAAGTGACTTTCTGCTCAGTATTTTTTGAAATCTCAAGTTAAGCACACAGCTCTGCTGTTGGCTGTTTTGCAGCCCACAGACCTCAAGTTGCCAAAATCAATTATTTTCAACAGCACTGCAACCATGCTTGTGTTACTTCAGTAAGCCTTTGTCTTCACTATCACTAATGCTCCCTGTCTGTTTATTAGTTTGTCTCTAGTGGTATTGCATGGGGCATGAAAGTCAATAATTAGTGCCACGGGATAGGTTTGTCATGTTAACAGCAGGCCACAATGAAATATATTAGAACTATTTATATGTAAAAACTATTTATAGGTAAAAACAGTGATTTTTTTTGTCGCTAAGTTTGTCTTCATTTTCAAGTACTAGCATTTTTGATGAAAAAAATTCATATTCACTCAGTTGTTTGTAGGGAAGAAAACTATTGAAAGTAATGCATCAGTATCCGCTTACCTTTGAAATGATCCATTAATTTATGAAAGCAGTAACATTTTATCTCTGATCAGTCAAATGTAAAGGGAGATAATATAATACTATTCAAGTAAGAAATTTATTTGTATGAGGAAATCAGTATATATTTAAAATGAAGAATAACCATAAAGGTGGTGAGATGTCCAAAACTGGCAGGAATGTCATTACTTCACACAAGGGCTAGGTTAGGATCATAGTCCACTGCTGCAGGTCAGGAAGCAAGTAGCTAATGTTTAATCTGTTGTAACAGGATTGCTTGAAATTACCTGCCTAAACCTTAAGAATTGGCAAAGAGAGATTTCAAAATGTGAAGTGTCTTGTCCGTCTCATTTTGATTTTGGCGCTTGAAACAAGAATTCTGACTATACATTTCAACTGGGGGCAAATATATTACCAAAAACTTTCTATCAGTGATGTTGGCTCTTGTACTGTTCCCTGTAGTATGTAAGAAAGAAGAAAGTGCATCATTACAGAAGAAGTTTTGATAAATCCTTCCCAGAACATGGCAGGAAGGTGTGTAGGCTAGCTGTATATTCATAGGAAACGTAAAAGTAAATATGGACAGGCATTTAGAAACATGAGGGGCTGAAGATGGACAGCTGGTTTGGTTTAATTTTCTTGAATGAGACATAAAGAGCTGTTCCTCCAAGGCGTGACTCTGAATTCTTTCCAACGTCAAAATGCTTCTGGTTCAGCGTGGTAATGAGAGATGCAAGAAACAGTGCTATCATTAGCAAGCCTGCATGTGAAGATTAGTCTCTTTATCCTTTCTGCTACTGTCAGTTCAGATGCTTTTGTTCTGTTAAGCACAACTCCTTGGAGCTTCCCTGTGGAATTGCTGAGTTATGAACGGGTGCAACAGGCTGGGACACCCAGTCCACTCTTCCCAAGTCTTCCTGCAAATTCAGGAGAGAGCTGACTTTTCAAAAATTAGACATTTCAAGTCTGACAAAACTACAGATACTTAATAGAAGAAGATTGATGGAATTGTTGAACTTCAGCCACAGTCATGTCCAATTGATCAGATTTCCCACGTGTGTCTTTTTCAAAACAGCAAGATTATTCGTTGTCTGAATGTACTAGCAAGCCAAATTGATACCTGTAGACTTCAGAGAGTCTGCCCATTAAACTGTAGCTGCTGTTTTCTGAAAAATGAACTCAAAGACAATTGAAAAGCCAGAGGTTAATGTTACCTCTAAGGTGTGTCACTCTCTAGATATCCTATTTTAAATGCTTAGAAAAAGAATTAGAAAAAATTATCTGTCACAACTGAAATTAGTGTGCATGTACGGATGCGTATGAACACTTTCACAGTTTTGGAGAAGTCTGAACAAAACCACTACTCTTCCAAGTAGATCTTGACTTAGGCTGAAAGGCAGATGATACAGAGTAGTATTTAGTCGAAACACTTATCTCAAGAATTGCATCTCTTTTGTTTGAGAAAGTCAACAATGGCAAATTTTCTTATAGTAATTTGTGGCTGATTCTGAGTAAAGGAAGAAACAATTGGTTTTTTAGCATATTGTTTCAGTTCATCAAATTCTAGGAGAAAAATGATGGGTGTGGGTGGAAGAGAAATTTGCTTTCTCATAAAAGATATGTGGTAAATAACGTTAATGTATGGCTTAAAAGGGGGTGGAGGGGAAGGTAGTATGACTGCATCTAGGAGAATACTGAGGCTGTTTTCTTACTCTACATGTCCACTTGTCATTGTTAGGTCTAGTAAAAGTTTTGGCAAACATATCTTAAATGGACTTTCAGTTATTCTAAAAGTTTTTGAATGTGAAGTTCTATATTGTATTACAGTGGTAGTTGAGTAGGAAACCAGTGCTATGTAATCTGAGCTCTATTTATTTATCATATAAAATACATGGCAAAAAAGTGCTGGAAAATTTGTGAGGAGGACAGCAACTGCAGGTCTACTAGTTTAGTGAGCTCTTTGCAGGATATGCTATCTCTATCCATACATTTTGTGTAATTGTTTTGCAAGGGCCAATGGGCATTTGAAGGTAAGAATCTGTATAATTAACTAAATAGCTTGTTTTGATTATTATCACCCAGAGGGGCTGGCTAGGTGGTTGAAATTATTCATCCAATTTGTCTAATATGTCCTTAGAATTATAAGTTGTGTAGATGAACTGAACTACATTATTATATGAAGGCATTTCAGAAAAAAGCTTTAAGAAATACACTCTGCTGAGACCCCAGAGCCATTTTCAGACAGATAATAATTTTCCCAGGTGGGAACTGAGTTAAATTTTACACTTCTTTCCATTTACGCAAAGCTTGCTGTTCTCTGTCGTAGCTTGTTGTTCTGTGCTCCACTGGGGCATGGAAAGATGATGAACTGAAAGAAATGAGGCTAGCTTCTCCTAATGCTGGGTTGCTGAGCTCCCCGTGAACTTCTAATTCACCATGTTTGCTGTTTCCTGCAGGTTTGGGGTATCTAATGTGGCAGCAGAGGATTTGCCAGTTTGTTGGATTACTTCATGCTCTGCCCACAATGTGCTAACCTTTATCTGGTAAAACTGGATGAAAGGAAGACACAGAAACACATGAATAGGAAAAAAACCAAGCAGGCCAAAACTTGTATCAAATCACAATAGTATAGTACCAGGCATTGCTAACATTCAGCACATATGGATGGGTACATAAATCACATGTCGATAGTCATGGGGATACTGAAAACTACTCAGTCCAGCTAGTGCTTGCATTGGGAAAGCTCAACCCTCCACTCTGGCACAAGGCAGATAACTGTTGGAGGTCCAATGATCCTGCAATTAGTCCTGCACCAAAACTCCAGGCAAAATACATCTGCATTGACCCTTACCCATGTGGCTTGGCTACCACAGGCTCCAACCCAAGGAATAGCAGTCTAAAATCAGCACTTCTGTTAGGACGTTAGCCTACCTACCAGCTGCTGACCAGAACTGAGCAGGAGAGAATGTGTTGGTGCCCACCCCATTGAAGATAGGATCATGGCAGGTGCAAACCTTCCAACAACTGGACAGACACTCTGGCACAAAAAGACCTGCTAAGACATTGCGAGCAAAATTCATATACAGAGATTGCTCCTATACCTCCTGCACGGGACTAATAGTGGTGATCTACTGGAGGACCAAAGAGGAATCATCCTTATGCTGAGGAAGGCGTATGCTCTGTTCCTGAATAGCACAACCTCTGTGACTGTCTGCAGCAGTAAAGACTCACAGTGCTGAGAGTAATGCTGAGCACTTTTCAGAAGCCTCCTGTGCTTCCTGCCTTCCTGCAGCTAGGAAGTCATCTGGGAGTGCCTTAGCATCCATCACAGGGTGGTGCTGGGCCTGGCTTAGCATGGTGCTGAGTGAAGTCAGAAGTCTTGCCTAGTGTCTGGAGGGGATTATGGTTACCATCAACACAAGATAAGGAGGATCCCTTTTGTCGGAGGATGCCGTCAAGAACATGAATCAGTCCGGGGGAGTTAACAGGAAATGGAGCTCCTAGACCTTCCACATATGAGATTTTCTCCCAGACCTGGCCTATGCTCCCCTTTTTCTCRCCTCTCTTATGTAATATAACTTGGTGAGATCAATTGCAGCCATGCAACAATGCCAAACGCTACCTACAGCTTAACCTCTGCCTCCATAGTTTTCTCTTTACAAGCAAAACAGGCTTTTGGACTGTGAACTGCAGGAGGATCTGAAAAAGCATGAAAATGCTCTTCATGGGGAAATCATTACTACCCAGTCGTTACTACCCAAGCAGCCAGGTCGAATGAAGATAATCGTAAGTCTTACTCAGAGATAAGCCAGTAGCTACACCGATATCCCTAGGTTATTCTCAGCAACACAGTTACATGATGCCCCCAAAACGACAAAGACTCTATTATCTGTGCCTCATGTCTAACTACTAACAAACCCATTTTATGTCATTTCAGCAAAAACATTGGAATGAAATACAGAAACTAAATATTCTTGGAAGAAACCGGCTGGAACAGCGTCTTCCCTTTTCTCTGCCTTTTGTTTCCTGAGGGGTTTTGTTTCATCAAGTAAAACTGATGGAGACCATATTCCCTGCTGCAGCTGTGCTCTCTTTAGTCCCTGCCCAGCACTCAAACCAAGGCACTCGCCATGTCCAGTCCTTCTGCCCTGAGAGCGTTGAGCATTTGTTGTCAGGGCCTGGAGCTGGTGCTCAGCCACATGGGAATATCCCTGTCCTTCAGCCAGTTGCCCATCATATTCTTCCCATCCCAGTTATGGTCTGCCATACCAAGAGGTTACCTGGACGATCCCTAGCTAAGGAGCAATGATTGCTAGCCCTGAATCAACCCCCACATCTCTTTAGCCAAGAGTAAGTAGTCCTCACACCTAACCAGCTGATGGAAGAAAAGCAGCCTACTCAACATATGTGGTGACTATGGATCCAGGGTCAGACCTGCTTGCTTCATGGTGGCCCCTGAAGTCCACACACAGAATTGCAAAATCAGTAGCAACGATATTAAGTCTACCAAACTTGGAGCAAAATCTTGCAACATCTGACTGTTTACAACCAAAGGGAACACCTGAGTTAAAAGGGAAGAAAAGGCAGCAAAGGTCTTGGAGCTAGCCTCCCCTCATGTCAAACCACCACTTACGCTAAACGTAAAAAGATGTATCTGGAACAATTAAAGCTGTGAAAGTGAATGCAAAATGGAATTAAAATGCAATAGGGATGTGTCAAAGCAAGAAGAAAATCTCTCAACCTACTTTTTTTCTAAGATAATTGATTTCCAAGGCATATGAAACAAAGGAAAACCATCTAGACTTTGCTGTAGCATTTAATATGTCCAGTAATAAACTGCGTTATGCTGGAGAAGTCAAGAACTGATTAAAAATTGCGAGATGTGCAAGAAAGGGGATAGAGCTAGTTGAGAGAACAGCGGCAGTTGTGCCAACTGGGAACTGATATATGTGTGGCATACAGGGTTTCTGAGTAGGACAAGTGGCATGCTTGCCCCAGAGGTGGGTGCTGGCTTTGAGGGGCAACAGCATCGCCATCACCCCTGCCCACCTCGGGTGCACTGGACATGGCTGTGAGGGCACAGCATGACACCGCTGTCTTTGGGGACACTTGTGCAAAAGGGACAGCTATGCAGCGAAATGGCAAGGAGTTGCTGCTGAGGGCCGCATTTGGCTGCCAAACCTTTTTTGCTTATGGTGCTATAGGAAAGTGGAGCAATCAGCTTTGCTCTTTTTTTTGCTTTTGGCCAGATTTGCAGTGAAGTCTGGGGGAAGGGCACTGATTTCCCTAGAGCCCTCTGCATTGTACTGTTGCTCATGGCAGCGCACAGTAAGCACCAAGTAGGGGTTTTGGTCCTGGTGGATAAGGTTGTTTCAGCAGGCCCTGAACTGGAGATATGCTGTAAGCAAAGTGCTTGCTCCACATCCAGTTACAAAAGTGCAGTGTATTTGATGAAGCCTATCAGTATGCCCCTCTCGTCAAAGAGAAGGTGAAAAGAATCCATCCCTTCTTCTAAGGAGATTATGAACAAGCAGCATAATGACTTCCATTTATTACTGGGCTTCTTAGCACTGAATCTCAGATTTCTATGATTCTTGCATGGCTCATGGGGATGAAATTCAATCCACAAATGAGATAGATGGAGTATTATCCTGTACTGAACACTAACGGCCACCCCCTCATGAAACACAACACTTAGTGAATAAAGAACACTTTTGTGAGACACGCAATTCTTGAATTCAAACAATTTTTTTCTTGAAAATGGCAAGTGTAACTCCACCTCCATCTTTGCATAATGGTTTTACTTTGGGGAAAAGTTTTTAGAAATGAAAAAAAGTCACATACTGCATTTCATAAACTTTTTTTAAAAATAAATTTAACAGAATGCTAGATTTTTAGCATTTTGATTTATTGTGCATTGGTTCCATTATTGTGCATGAATTATTTCAATGGAAATAATGCAAATGAAACATTTTCTAGGGCTGGTTTAGAATGTACAATTGAACCCTCCAGTTTTGGGCATGTCTCTACCACTGGCTGTCTCCTGCCCAGGTTGCAAGTTATGATAGCACACAAGCGTACACACAAGCTGCAGTAGTTCTGTGGACATATTGAAATTGTATCATTATTAGTTTTTCAAGTTAAACCGTCATATTTGCCTCTGAGTTTGACTGGTGTGTACTTTTAAAAACAGTAGTTTTCACTTAACTGTTTTGCCGTATCTGCTTAGCTAGTYGGCACTCCAAAAAGTTACTTGCAAACAATAGTTTAGAATTACTTTCTTTCCTGAATGTCATCAGCCTGGGAACTGGGTCTCCAGCCTTTTGGAAACCAGCTTGTCCACCCCCAGGTGGCACCTGCCACCCTCTCTTTTCTGCCTGTCCCAAAAAGTACTGTGCTCGGCCTGGAAGACTACCAGGCACTTGTGATGGGAGCAAAAGGAGGGATATTGGAAAGACGCTACCAGTTAGCCTCCATGTCAGCCGCCTTTATTACTCTCAGTGAAGCCGCCGCTGCTGCTGGTGGTTCCTCTTAGCCAGGACTGCTTGTGAGTTAACTATGGAGCTCTCCACATTCCTGGAGGTAGCCTGCCACTTCTTGGGCACTCTAGAGCTCCAGAAGAGAGGAAGTATGTCTATCCACAAGAAAGGCAGTGCTAAGGTGGAAGTGTCTGGTTATAAAATGCCTGGTAAAGGACGTTGTAAGAATGCTGGCTTTCTTCACTCTAGCAATCAGCAAAGATGTTTCTTGGGCAAATGCTGCCATGGTTTGATTGTTTTTAATTTTTTTTTAAAAAGCCTTATTTGTCTCTTTACTAATGTCAAATGGGAAAAATAGAAAGGCTAAGCAAAGTTAATAGCAATTATTCCCCACCATCACCACTGCTGCATTATGAAGGAATCATCAAATGTATATTTTCCAGGGGACATAACTCAGTTGAAAGCAGCGGATTGTCATGCTTCTGTAGCCACATACTGCTTCCTTAACAGAAATGAAAAATCCTGGCGCCATAAAGGACCTCTCTGTGTAAGTCTATATGAATGGGTTCTGTGGGTGCCAATGCCTATGGATGGAAAATATTCACCAGAAAACAGCAGGGGAAAGAGGGAAAGTACATGCTGAAGGGTAGCATGTGAAGTGTCCCAAGAGCTGTTAGGCTCTGGAGACCAGCAGTCCTTTTGGTTTCCCATCAAGGGCTGAGGCAGGGCTGTATGTGCACCTGGTGAAACAAGGGAGTGCTGGAGGGGATTTCCAAACCTACCTAAAAACCTCTAGTGCGTCAGTGCAACATCCCACATCTGAGTAAACAGCTGGGGCTGGTCTCCCAGCTTCAGCCCAGCAGCGATGAGTGTGTGCAAGTGTGCACTGGCATGTGTGTGAGAACTGCAGGAGGCAGCACGTGAACGTGATCTGTGGTTAGCTGTCTGCTATT
This sequence comes from Phoebastria nigripes, assembly GCA_035582835.1. Classification (NCBI taxonomy): domain Eukaryota; kingdom Metazoa; phylum Chordata; class Aves; order Procellariiformes; family Diomedeidae; genus Phoebastria; species Phoebastria nigripes. The sequence goes on from JAYKAV010000678.1 coordinate 1,152,444, forward strand.
AATATCAACAGTTTGGCTCCACTAATGGCTGGCTTAATAAAAAGTTTCCTAGGATATAAGAGCTGTGATCTGTGTCTGCCCACAGGCCTATTGACTATTGTGGAAAGGGAACTGMCAACACTGGAAGGGGCTCTACATACCGTGGATAGCCTAAAGACACTAGGCTGTCTCTATCCACTAGTGAAAAAAATGCTGCTCTAGACTTACAATAATAAGAGGAGTTTTTCAGAATCACTGGGGTTTTTTTCCTTATGAAGACAATCAAGGAATTTTCTAGTAGCGGTTTAAAAAAAAAAAAAAAAAAGGTTTCAAGATCATCCCAAAATCTGAACATTGATCTTGTTCTCTGTAATTACTTAAATCTACATTACTAGTTGGGGTCTCTCTGCGCCAGCACTGCGTATCCTCCAGAGCAGCATACTGTGAGTCCTTTGTTTGGGCCTCTCTGTTAGTAGGTGTTGGGACCTTATGGAAAGAAATGAATTGATTCCTGAGGGCTCATTATGAGTGATGGTCTTCACTAGCTCCCTCCTGGATATGAAATGTGAATGTCCCCTTGAGTAGAGCCAAAACCTGAGCCAGCTTGGAGAAAACAAACCTTACAAGAACGGAAACCCTTGGGGAAAAGTCAGGCTGGCAATTATTTTCTTAATGTGTTAGGAGGACAGGTATCTAGAAATGGATGAACTTGCTTGCATCCTATTTCACTTAAATAAGAATGAGATTTTTGTTCTACCAAATTTTATATTTTGATATCTTCTTTTGTTCCTTTGAAAATGTGGAAAAAGATGCTTAGCCAAAAAAAAATTAGGGTCTGTCAGAGCAAATGTTTCATGCAAATTCACTTGAAAAATCCAACTCATTTGAAAAATTTAAGTTATTCCAGTTGAAAAAACCCCACCCTTCTACCAGAATGGAAGTTTGAATAACCTTGAAATGCATTGCTGTTATGTAACAAGCAATACCATATGCTTTCCTCATAAATTTGTCTTTTCCTGAGAGGAAAAAAAGATGATAATCTGAAAAATTTTGTCCAGTTACATATTTCTCCCTGTGTTAACTGTATCTTCAAGCAGCATAGGAAATGAGATCTCTTCCTACATATTACAGCATTTTAAAAATCCCATCTGCAAAACAGACATGGCTGGGAGAAAGGCAGACCTCCCAGCAGGCAGGAGAAGGCATGGGAGCAGCACATGTGTGGGAAGCACACACTGATCAGCGCTGCAGGCATTGTTTTTCTGGGTGCCAGAAATCCCCATTCTGCCCTCAGCTAATGCAAGAAGGCAACAGGCAGCCATAGAAGGGAGGGTATCGTTAACTCTGTCTTTCCTGGCTGCATAAAAAGCAAATATCCATGTGGTCTTTGTGCCTACAGGATATACGTTGCCTTCCTGAAGCTCCAAGGAGCTGTGTTCCTCTGGGATAGAACCACTCCACTGGTCGCAGGGGGCTTGGCAGAAGAGGATGCTGCAAGATTGGATCTGCTGTGGGCTGGGCATCTAAGAGCAGCCTGGGATCTCTCAGCTAGCTATAGCGTGATAAAACTTTTATCCTCTTCTATCCAGCACAGCGAACTGGCTCATGACTACCTAAAGCGTGGGCTCCCACTCCCACCTGTCACAGTGCTGCTGGGGATTTGTGAATTGCCCTAGTAAGGCAGATTAGTGGCTGAAGCAGTTGGTCTCTTGACCTGTGATCAGACTTCAGTGGGTGAGAAATTGCAGAAAATCCACCTCTTCACATTAGTCCCAGTTTCCTTGCACTGGAAAGTATGTTTGTTAGCTGGGGTTAGGAGTTATGTGTGAAATATACATTCTTCTTGTCTGAGGTTTATCTCACACCTGCAGCTGGCTGCTGTGTGCAGTCCCACCATGATGATGAGCCTGTTAGTGAAAGCCATGGGAGAGATTCAGGCTGGGACTGTTTAGGACATCTGATTGTACACTGCCTACCAACAACTGGATAAAACTCTGCTGCTGGTGCTCTCCGTACCTTATGATGTTTATCACAAAGCCCGGGTGTTTGACCAGGATGTAGGGAGTGAGCCAGAGTGAGTTAACACCTCCTGTGCACTATAAGTGTGCTGAGCCATCCCACAGCACCTGACCATAGGCAGATCTTCCAATAATCCAAAATTTCCTCAGGTTCCTATTTATCATTGTGACCTAGCTGAAATGAAAAAGAAGGAAACATCCTCATCTGTTGTGCAGAGCTCTTCTAGAAAAAGGGTTATATAAATTTAGGGGACTGGGATGTCCAGAGTCTCCATTAATTCTGTGTCTGGGTTTTTTGATGCTGACATCATCAGTGTTTTTAAAACAAGAAACTGAGGCAGCAAGCTGACCTCAATAGCACACATGGAGAAGGCAAAACAATTTTAATCTTTTGATGCAGCTGGTGTTGCTACAGAGCTGTTCTGTTGCCAGAGCTCTCTGGACTTGCTCAGAGAGTAATTTCTTCAGGTGCTGTCACTGTTTCAGGACCTAATTAAGTGGGCCATGGATGCCAGCTCTGACAGTTAGCTGAAGGTGGTCAGTCCATGCCAGACAAACCTGCTGCCCATCCCACAGCAATGAGGTGCATGCATGGGTACCCCCATTCATCAGTGGGAGCATTGCACCACTGTGGCAGTAGCTACGGTGGGCTCTCAGCTGCGCGAGTGATTAACTCTGGAGGTGGTCTTCATGGAAGGGAAAAAGACTGGAGAGAGTGGAAAAAGAGCCAAACACAAGCACGGGAAAGAAGAGGTGCAGCAATGAGGAGTCCTGGTGGGGGCTCTGTGTGCTGTAGTGTGGTACTTCCATATGCCAGTAGTCCTGGATTCTTACTTATGGCTCGTGGCAAATAGGTGTAAGGAGCCTGTCAGTTGCAAAGACTTTTCAAGGATAAAATACAGAGCAAAATGTGAAAGATCTTAAACTGAAGACACGATCAGTAGAGAGATTCTAAGCATGTGAAATACTTGCTTGTTTACAGTTATTATTTTAATGTGATAATTTTAAAAAGACAGTTTCTGAAATGTGGGGGTTTTTTTGCTAAARAGGGACTTGTGGCTAAAGCACATATAGAATCTGCAATGCAGCGGTAAAACTGATGTTGATCGCTTCAGCTGGGACTAGCAAATCCTGTTCTTTCTATATATCCCCTTTAATGTGAGCCAGGGTTTATTGATTTCCTCTACGTACTTATATGCATACTTTTCCTTTTCCGCAGCAGCTTAAAATGAAGTCAGAATTATTTGTTCTTCTAAGCCAGCCCTTCCTTCAGGGAATTGCAAATTTTCCATTGGATAAAAAGTCTTGCATGGAAAACCTTGCAGGAAGAATGCCTTCTCTCCCTGTTGGTGGTAGGTACAACAGGCAGATGACCCAAAGCTGTGGAGCAGGAGGGAGCAGTGATTGAGATAGATAGTTCCCTGCCCCCTTGCCTCCCCCTTCCCAGCTAGATCTTCCAGAGCAGAGGAGATCATGAGCATCCGTGGGAAGGGAGGGGGGGAAAAGTCTGTGGCACTGAAATCCTAACCGCACCCCCTCCCCGCTCCTTGTGCCGATATACCAGCCTTCCTATTCCTTGTTAAAGGCTGATTGCAAAGAGTTAAACTGTTTCCATATGTCCAGTGTGAGAACAGAGTTTGTAGCCTTTGGCAACCCCTGCTGCATCCAGCTGCAGCTGCTACCTGTGTGTTCCCCAGGGCGCCCGCCTGTGCATGCGTGTGTGTGCGTGTGCGAGTGTGTCGGTGCACGTGCACACGCACGTGCATTCGTGATATCTGAACCATGCCCCCACTGTGTCAGCGAAACCGGTCTGTCCTTTTTGGGGGAGATACTAATTCAGAGCAGTTTCTTTTCCCTCCTTTCGTACGCTCGGAGCTGACCACGAACCTTGTCAAACAATATACAACCAAGAAGAATGCAAATAAACTTAAGTCTGCATAGCCCAGCAATGCAGCTAGCCGCCCACTTGTGAGATACTAAACTGGTGTACACATGATACACAAAGAACGCTGGCTAGTTTCTCCAATCCCTTCAGACAAAAAGAAAAAAAAAAAGGAAAAAACCCTGATCCTTGTCTTTACGTTAGTGAGGTTGGAGTTCTTGCTAATAAAGGAGCTTTTCCCATGATGCAGCGTGATAAGGATTGGCCTACATGTAGCCCAGCAAGCCACTGCTGATGTTTTCTTGATTAGGTGTCTTATCTTCCATTGAGCTGCATCTGATGAAGGTTGCTGACAGCGTAATGGCAGGGAAAGCATCGGACAGCTCCATAAAATGGCAGCTATGCTATGACATGTCAGCCAGGACCTGGTGGATGGTAAGTTGGTGTGATAACTTTTTTTTTCCCCTCCCTGGAAGCTTTTTTTTCCTTTCTGAACTCCTCCTTCACTGTTGCAACGCACGTGCTGCAAAGTTCAGAGTGTGCAAAGTTTCCAGCTCCAGCTCAGTGACTCCGCAGAGCTCCTAAACATCACAGTCAGCTAGATGGGGTTTCTCTGCTGTTGTAATGTCATGGGCCTTCTTTTTAGAACAGCAGCAAAGACAGCGTGGGATTTTTCTTTCTCCTTTTTGTTCTTCTTCCCCTCTCTCACTTCTTTTTTTTTTTTTGTTGTTTTTGGTTTTTTTTCCGTGAAATACAAATTTTGCAGTGCTTGCCAAGCTAGTTGGTGTGAGAATGTGGAGGTGGAAGCAGTCATGGGAAAAAGAAAGCAGCCTTGTCATCATGCTCTTGGCTAATTGTTCTTGAGTTGGTCTTAAAAATAGAGCAATCTGCCTCTTTATTCTGTTTCCTCTGAATAATTGTTTAGAAAGTGTATTGTATCATGTTGTGAGCAGCCTCCTAATCAGTATGCGATTGTCCCCCACGCTTCCCCTTAATTTGGAGCCCTCATCCCTTCCAATGAATGCAGTAACTGGAGCAACTACTGATTAATATGCCACTTGTCATAATTAAATTTAGTTAATGAGGATATGCATATTCAGTCCATTTTTTCTTTGTTTGGACGAGCATGGCTTTTTTGTTCATATTTATACAGCTGCAAATGAAAGCAGGGAGGTGGAAAAAAAAACCTTACAGAGCTCAGGGAAGGGTGGACCTTGAGAGACAACTTTTTTAATGTTGCCGGGCAAAGGAGCCCAAACTTTATTTAATCAAAACAGTGGGGCTGGGAGCAAGTGTTTTGGGAACGAAAAGCTTTTCTCCTCAGCAGAGCTACATGAAGTTTTCCCCATATACTGATTTTGTTGCGTGTGGACAATGGTCTCTTGTATGCAACAGCCATGCCATGAAAGGGACCTTCTGCTGGCTAGCATTCCATTATGAATATTAATTTCATTCTTGGGTTGCTTTGTCTGGTCGTGTATTTTTACTCTTTTCATTCCTTCATTGATTGCCTTTGCTTGTTTGTCTGGATAATTATTATGCTTACTGCATGGGCTGCTTTTTCACAATTAGTACAGTGCTGAGACAACAGGCACTTTATTCTTGGGCGGTGGGTCTGGGGAGCACCAGTGGATAGCACGTCCCAGTGCCTGGACAGAAGGCAGTTTTCTGATTATAACTGGCTTCCTACACTGCTTTGCAAGGACTTCATTATCTTTCCAAAGGTGGATGTTGATACGTGCCTTCAGTGAGGGTGTCATACCTGAAGGGAGTATTTAATTTAAATTATGTTTGCTACTTGTGATTGTTTCTGTACCTTTTGAATACAGGGAAGGAAACTTTTTCTGTCTTTGCTACTTGTTGAACTACTGCGGTATGAACGTTCATGTTACTTTAAAAAGAACAGGAAAGTAAATGATAAAAAGCTGTTTTATGAACCTACTTTTTTTCTAGGAGTTATACTGTATAATATTATGTTTAGATTCATGTTTAGATCTTTAATCAGACTTTTTTATTGTAAGTGTGTACATTATTGAAAAGAGCTGTTAAAGTGGCTGACATGTTTAGACATAGGCACTATGAAATGTTTGCATAGCAGATTTGCTTAATATTGCATGTACAAAGGCTTGGTTTTTTTAAGGAGCATGTCTTAAGTTTAATAAAAGTTTCTCAAAGGATAGCTTTCAGTAAGCTGGCATTGCTTCCAAAGGGAAAAGAAAATCAATACTTTCACTGCATGCAGTATTTTATCCTGAACAGTAATCTGTAAAATACAGGTAATGTAAATGTTCGCTGTCACAAGTGTGTATTTCATGCACACTTTAGAAAGGGAGTTTAAAAATGCTTGACTGTTAAGTATGGGTGAAAATCAAATTGTATTTTAGCTGTGCATTCTGTTTTGCATCATATTTCTAATTTATAAAGTTGCAGTTGTAGAATCTGAGGTAAAACTGTGTACAATGTGAATTGTTTTCTCTCAAAGAAGGAGAAGTATCTTATGCTTCAGTGTCATAGTGTACAAAATATTACCACAGAGTTTATTGTATAATTATTTATAGTAAATTCCTATCAGGAGTATGCGGTATAAGTAAAACCTTAAGACTTCCGAGCGAAAAAACAAGAAAGGCAGACTTCTTTAGTTTTCTGCTTCTGCTTTTCCTGAATGATTGTAAACATTGAATTACAAATGCCTTGTGGGGAACAGGAAAAGGGATATTAAGATCGTTACCCATAGTTATAAAAAAATTCATTAACAAATGCTATTATGACAGGCATCATTACAAAACTTGGTGTTTTTTCATTATACATAAGCTATCTACTTTATAATTATTTTGCAGCACCGATGTTCAAGGTCAAATTTAGTTTGAATATTCCTAAAATAATAGCTTCTTTTAAATTTTTTTTTTTTTTAAGTAATTACATTGAAACTATTCTCTGGAAAACAACATTCTATCTTTCTCTTTAAATTAAGTGGAATGAGTGTTTAGTAAGTAAAGTCTGTGTTATCCACCTATGGTATAGTATTAGTACTCTATTTTTTCCTATCTTACTGTTTATTTCATTCAGATTATTTTATTTAGCTACAATAATAACAAATTCATTTTATAAGGAAAAACCAAACAAACAGAAATTACACACTCTCTCCGTCTGTGTTCTCTTGAATACAGACATATTTACTAAGACACAAGAGGGTAAAAGTTTTACTGAGAATGCAGTAAACAACCAAGTGCAAAAAAAAAAGGATACTTTTAATATATTAAATAACAGGAAATATATGGAGAATTGTTAACTGATTTTCTCAGTCTTTTAGATGGTTGTAATGTGACCATCTTAGTTGCGCATCATCTTATTATTTGTGCATTTAACTTTGTGGTGAGAGAAAGAACATATTCAGTGAAGAGACAGAACCTATATATCAAGTACTGTTCAGTACAGCTGGCAAATACTCTAGAATTTTTTTATTGAAACGTCTCCATTTGTAAAGTGAGGGGGAATGGTGATAAGGGTGATTGAGAGGATGGTACCCATAGAAAGACTAGATTTTTTTTACTGTCTCTTCATTAATAGCAAAGGGCTAGTTTGAGATTACAGTCATATGGTGTTTTGTGATTGACTGTACAGATTTAAAAATTCATCACTTTACAAAAACCTAGAAGTAGCAGGGAATTTAAATGCTAACAGTATACACAATTTAGAAATTCAAATCTAAGTAGCTATTTACAAAACTTTGTGGCATTGTTATTAGGCTGCTGGGTTTTTCTTGTGGGAAAGGTTTCCAAATATTTACATCTCAGGCACCTATTGAAAGCTATTTTGTTAAATTGGTGCCAAAGTCTGAATGTATGTTTCTGGTTGTCAGATCATTTGCATGCAAATCTATAGAGTGTAAATATATATTCTAAAAAATCTCTTCTTCCTAATGTCAAAATCCTGGTTTTGTACACATATACACATTCATGTGGAGTAGAGATAAAGAATGAAAAATAGTCTGTCTATTCAAAACTGTTGGAAAAAAGTATTGAAATCACAGGTTTGTGTTAAGAACAAGCCAGAGACAACTCGGAAGTTCTGATTTGTTGCAAATACTGCCCATTTCCTTTTGCTTAATGGCTTGATCTTATGGTCAAAAACATCATAACAAAATCGTGGAACAAAAAGTTTGCCAATACAAAGTTTATCACTTTTCTTTTCTACTCTATATTTTTGCTTTCAGAAAGAAATATTTTTCAAAAGAGAGATTTCACATAGTATTAAGGCTGTATTAATAGGGCATATAATCCCAACTGGAGGTAAAAATAATAACAATTTAGATGCTATATGTCAGCATTAAAAGAATTATTCTGATCCTAAATTTATTAGTAAAGCCAGGTTTTAATGTACTTTTTGGTTTAACGCAAATGTTAATCACATTCCAAGGGAGTTGCAGTATGTCAATATTTTGCAGCAGCACATCTGTGCAGTTTTCTAATTTGGATTAAAATGATATTCATAACACAACAACTCCATCAGTTGTTCAGATGTACAGCTTGTTAATGAATCCTTTGTTCTCAATAATGACTTTTAATTAAATGATTTAGAAACAAATGTCAGTATAACCGTGGACATATTGAACATGCTGTGCTTATTCATAGACCTAGAACACAATATCTTAATTCTATAAATTTCAGGGAGAGGAGTGGGTAAAAAGAAGGGTTAGCTCAAGGTTATATTCGTATGCTGTTGTTCAGTTTTCCTTAATTACACAAAAATGCAAACAGTGTACATAACTTACTACAAGATCCCTTACGAACTATGTAATGGTTATTCTGACTGATTAGCTAAAAGATGTCTTTTTTAAATGACATGCTGTATATGCTTATGAGACACTATAAGTATTTCGGGTTTAGTTTTTGTTCAGAACAGTTACATTTTGGTCTATAATAAATATCTGGCTCAGGTACTATGTATACTTAGTATGTCTCAGAATTAGATTGTTTAAAATCAGGAAGATCCGTCTGGAGAACTGTAAAACTTGAATGCACATTCGTTTCTAATGTTTAATGGTTTTTATTATGGAACAGGGGAATAATCTTCCTTCATCAAGGAAAAACCTAGAAGTAGCAGGGAATTTAAATGCTAACAGTATACACTAGCGTAGAATGGAGGTGCTGTTGTTCATGTTTAATACTTCTTTATTACCGATTTTTAAAAAAAGTGTCTTTTTAACCAAGAAAAAGATACTTGTGCTTATTCACAAGCTCATATTTTTCTAATTCCTCTGTGTCTTTTCCCTTTCAGTCCCTTGCATGTTAGCTATGTATTTCCAGTTAGATTTGCTACTGTGAGGTGTTAGCAGTTGCAGCACCTTCTGAGTGAAACAACTTTTTCTACTTGTGCTTCATACTTGTATCCAGCAAGAGCTCCACACTGGGAGTCTGACAGTGCCTCCTTTTGTCTGCTCATTCTGGCAATGTTAACAGTTTTCTTATGAAGAAAGCCGTACATCAACAATATCATAAACATATGTTTGTGTGCATGTGTGCATGTGACTGCATGTCTGAATATGTGTGCACTGTGTTGGCTTAAGGCATGATCGAAAGTTCGATGAAGTCAGGAGAAAGCGACTATTTAATTCTAAAGTATGCTTCTACAGCATGTAAAATGCAGTTGTACTTTATATAACATGTCTGTAATGTATACAACTGTAGTATTCAAGATATAATTAACATTGGTGTTTCATGTACCTGTTCAATAACAGTTTTCCTTTGTAACTTATCTGAACATGTGTTATGATTGATGAGATGCATGTACCAAGCAAGCTATGGCACCTTGGTGTAGCTGAATCTTCAGTAGGACCTGCAGAAATCTTATGCAACTCATAATAAAGTTGTTTTTTCTGTTCTGAAGTTACCAGTCTGTTCTTTGACTTTCCTGTTTTTTCCAGATACCTGTTTTCTTTGCTGCAAATTTTTTTTTTTGCTATGCAAAAAAGGTAGTTTTCTAGCTGGAATTTGTGATAATTGGTCTCTGATGTTATGTGATGATTGTTGTGTCAAAATTCGGAAGAAATAAAGCTGAGTTTTCTATACTCTGATACTGATATATTGAAAATTCTATCAAAACTGGAAACATATTTACTATTTAATATATATTTTCAGGCTCCTAGTGTAAGACATTAGATTTACAATCTTGAACAGAGCAACTTCAGTGAAGAAATGAAAGACCTAAAATAAAGGCAGATAGGTGAAGGTTTCTGCAATGTCTTTTTGCAATTTAAATTAGAAATAGAAGTTACTAGTGAAAAAAAGATGAGAAAGTCACTCCATTAGTACTTGCTAGATACAAGAGATGGCTAGGTATTAGCTACAATTGACATAGTATGTCTCAGGTTATAGCACCATGACAAAGACAGTTTAAAGAAGTAAAAACTGCATTGAGAACAAGTAAGATCAGATCTTTCAAACCTGTAAACCCAATATGATTAGGAAGTAACTTTTGTCTTCTTTTTCAACTGCTACTAACAACTTCACCACTCTGTGCAGTTATACAGTGATACCATTAACTGTCTTAAAAATTTTACTAGAGCTATTCAGAATTCTAAACAAAACCACACAATCAAATATTTTAACAGATCTTGTACTTTGCAATGTCATGTAAACACTTAAGTTCTTCTGTCCTTGCACTAACATGCATGTGCAATGACAGATCTATTTTGTTAAGCAGAGGTTCAATGTCAAATCTCAAATTTCAAATTGTCCCTGTCAAAAGTAAATTTCTCAAAGATATTAAATACTGATGGGGGAGATTTTCTATGTAGCATCCTTTTAAATGATGACTTGCTTCTCAGGGATTCTCAAAGACTATTACCTTCCAAAGGAAGTGAAATGTATTCTTTGTAATTCAGGGAAAGACTGTGCACAGAGAGGTTAGACTCGATGTAAATTTTCCCAGTGCTCAAGAAAATGTGATGTAAGGGTTTTGATTTTTTCCATATAATAAAGACTTTTGATTTCTTCCATGTAATAAATTTGATCCAATGAAGTTATGTGGTCTTGCATTTAGGGTAAGCAATCTGTAAAAGAAAGCGTTTACCAAAACCTGTTGGTCTTGAGAACTGTGGATACAATATAGCAGATATGTTCCCCTTAAAAATGAATAGAGGATCARACTGAACCCTTTAATACTGGGCTTTTAAACTAAACCAGTTTAGCATTTGAAATGCTTCATCTTCATATTGTGGCATTGCCAAGTTGTCCTATTTAACCAGTCATATTCCATTTGCTCTGGCAGACTCGTGTTTGTTTGTTCTAACTACCTGTTTCAGGTTTTGAGGAGCTCTGCTTTTGTAACACCTTTAAAATTACCTGTTAGTTAATCACAGAAGGATATTCTACAAGAGTCTTTCACTGGAAGTAACTAACTATGCTGATTCCATATATGAAGGCATCACTGTGCTGCCTCAAAGTAAAAGTTAACATGGTCTCAGAAACCACTGAGATTTATTGGACCACCCTGGAAGGCTGATGAGGTTTTTATCTGTCAGAACATCTCTGCAGACATGCTGATGTTTCTTAAGCAGAGCTTACTGCCTCAGCTTCCCAGCCACAATATTGTTCCTGTACGTGTGTTTGCAAATCAAGGATTTCTCAGTTGCATCTTTGAGGATACAGGGGGGATGGTGGTGGTTTTTGTGTGTTTGTTTGTTTGTTTGTTTGTCTGCTGCCCACAATACAGCTATGGTTTCTTATTTCATCAGCCATTGTTTTCACAGAACAGTCTTCTCCCTGGCTTTAACATCAGTCTAGGGCCCTGTCACACTRTGAAAGGAGAATACAGTCTACATAAGTCTGCATAAACATATTGTGAGGTTATTTGGCCCACCAGTCAAATTTATTTTTGAGTGCATTTTCATGGGCCCAACATTAGAAGAAGGTATTAAATGGATCTGACCTGAAGGCTGACATCTATCCAACCAGCACCCATGGCAGATGCAACAGCAGCAGCACTGGCTTCCACTTTACACCTGGGCTTGAACTCCAGCTCTACAAGGGTATAGCACAGTCCTAAAGCCCTTGAATTTTCTGTCCTTGGTACTGATAATTAGCAMGTTCGAGTGGCAGGTGAGGACTCGTGAAGCAGAACCTGAACTCAGTTAGCCATTTGCTTCATCTGAATTATTATTAAAGTCCTCAGTAGCCATTTCAGTTGATTCCCACCAGCAGCACCAATGGCACCAACGTGCTTTTCACTTTAATCCTGTCAGTGATGCATCTTGACTCCAATTTTATGTTGTGACTTGTCATACAAATCTGTTCTTTTCAGCCAAACTAGCTATGAACTTGGAAGTGATTCCAGAAGGGAAAACATTATGAGTTTCATGTAAGGCTAAGACCGCCTTAGCCAAGGAGTATTTGTTAGCAAGAGGTGGGAGAAGAAGTCCTTTTATTCTTGCTCAGGGAAATTATGTTAYGGTTAACACTGCTGCCCAAATAATTGGTGCAAAAACTTATATTAGAACAAAGTGAATGTGTTAATAGCAATTATACGTCAGTTTTGAATTACTAAAAACTCTTACCCAAAGTTAATGTAGTACAGTGATCTTCAGACCTCTTCATCCAGATATGTTTTTCCATTGTGCTACTAGAATTATCTTAAGGTATCTCACTGACAAGTGCTAGAGCAGAATATAATTAATTGTTAGTGTTCTTTCACAACTCAATAAGCAAACTGATGTATCATTAACTGACAGAATGTCTACACTGAGCAGCATATAACCATTCAAATTTTCAGTCCATCTAATTGCCTTATCAATGTCTCTTACCCACAGAAATTGTAGGGGTTTTTAAACTCTGAAACATCTTGTTTATTCTTGGAGTGAATAATTTCATCTACATGGTATAATGCCTGGTATTTGCGATATGGTATTTGTAAATCTCTATATCTCAAATGATACTGATGTGTAATTAGAAGTTTCCTGGCGTCTGATGTGAAGATTGTCCCCTCCTTGACTAATTTTAGTGACTATTTTCATTTTCTGTATATATTGTCAACAGTAAAAAAATGTCCATACAGAAGTACCAAATGTGACAAGCATGGAGGGGAAAACACTCATTTGTATTAGCTCTTAGGCACCTTTCCAAGTAGAAGGCTTGATTTCATCTTGCTCCAATTTAAACTGCTGCATTTAAGAAGACCCAGTGAAGACAGAACTGCAGCTCACCTGTGTCAGACACCTAATAAATAATTTTTCTAAAGCATTTTGGAAGTCACTCAGACTTTTCCTTAAACTCTCAAATGAGTTATATAACATGATAGCCTTAATAACATTTGTTGTAGACTTCATACACAGATATTTTTATATTTGTTTCATTTTGTCAGCATATAAAATCTGATATAGAGTGATCTTTTTCTGCAGCAGTTTGCAATAAGAAACTTGAAAGAGTACAGAAGAAAATCTGGATTATGCATTATTGACTATAAATAGAAAAGATATCTGTCAGTTTAATTTTTTTTTTTTTTTTTTTTTTTTTTTTTTTTTTTACTTCTTTTATTGTTGCTAAAATTAATGCATATTATTTAAACAGACCATTTGAAGGAAGTGGAAAGGAGGTTGTGTTCTGGAGGATATTCAGGTAGGGTTTCTTAATAAATTCCACAACAGTGGCAGTGCCCTTTGGTGCACGTTTGCGTATGTCTGATGCTCTGGATAAGCCAAGAGGGAGCTGTAATATTAGCACAGGGTTTGACACAAGGAAAGAAATTGTCCAGAGTTATATTGCTGCTCCTTGGTGTTGTCATTCAAGACACGGACGGCGATTTACCCGCCCTTTACTGTCCTGCACTCTACAGATTCATCCAGAATTAACTTGTTACTTGTATCTTGTAATCAGGAGGTCTTGATACACAATGCTGAATGTATCAGAGCCTTTCTTTTCCTATCAGCGTCCTACATTTTTGCCAACAATAATGAGCTGTCACAGTGTGAGTTCTGGAGACGAGATTAGTGCACGGAAGAATGAGTAAACCTATACACTAGGAACATAATTAAATCAAGCAGAACATAATAACAAGCATGTTACAGCAGTTTGACACGAAACAGGGACAAACTTGAACAGTCTGCTAAATTGCGTACGTACATAAAACTGTGCTTCGTTGTTACACTTTAAAGATTAGCAGTCTTGGTGGTACCATGTTCATTATCGCCTGACTTTGCATAGCTCGGTTTCCCCACGTGCGCTGTTAACACAGACTATGAAGCGTAAGCCCGATGCTCTGTTTCCCACGCACAATGCTTTTTGGTGTGCATATCAGAGCAGTGGGAATCACAACAGCACCGTTTTGGAAATTGGCTTGAAGTGTAACAGCAAGCAGGTATGGCTCTAAGGTATGTAATCTGCTTCTGTAGGAGGAGAGCAGAAGCTGGGTGCCTGATACCTCTCTAAAAAAACCACTCAAGTTTCTCCTGCATTCCAGGCAGCAGTGGAAGAGAGACATTCGAGGTTAGCAGTGGGCCCCAGAGAGGTGATTGCTTTGTAATGGAAAAAATTCAATTACATGAAATATTAGACCCGTCTCTCTGCCTTAGCTCTCCTCAATCTATTTAGGGATAGTCAGGAAAAAAAATGAAACTTCTCAACAGATGCCTGGCTGCCTGGGTACAGAGAAGAAAACCATAATTTGTCTGTAATCCCTAATGCAAACAGTTGTTCATTAAGAAACAAAACTAATGTAATCTTGATGATTTGCTTGGATTTCTACTCTATCATGGTGTTTTGTACAGCTGGCAGGCTAATGTAATTTTACTTAGAAACCCAAAGCAATCTGGTACTTAGACAACACCATGTAGATTTAGGTAAATTTGGGGCTCAGATTAGCATAATACTAACTAATCATGAATATCATTTGCATTAATTAGAGTATTGGGGAAAGATTGTTTTTAAATGGAAGAAAATTGAAAGAAAGATTAAGGGCAAGGGCTTACAAACCTAGTTTTGCTTTATGCAAGAATATAACAGATGATTTCTGCTACAATGCCTAATATTTTAATGTGTAAGTATTAATTAGAGTATCAGCAAAAGATTGTTTCTAATTGGAAGAAAACTGAAAGAGAGATTAAGGGCAGAGTTTATGAATCTGCTTTTGCTTGATGCCAGTATATAGCAGATGATTTCTCCTACAATGCCAAAGAGCTTAATCTGTAAAGGATAGGGTGACTAATACACTACACAGTAGAGACACTACAGGGATTTTTTTCCAAATTAGGTTTATTTCATGCTAAAATAAAACTAGATGTTGTATGAATATGTCCATGATATTGCTAGCAAAATTTAACTAGTTGGGTAGAAAAAAATTACCTTTGAAGACATATGCTGTGGTCTAAAACGTGATTGACCTTCAGTGTTTTAGCATTTAGTATAGCTGGTTTCTTAGTAATTACAGTATGTCTAGGTTATCTGAGTGCTTTCTTTAAAAAAAGGAAGATTGAATATCTGTGCTTTGGACTATGTAACAAATATAGTCTAAGGGGCTCTCTATTTTAAACCTATGATCCAGATATGCAACACCTCTCTTCCCTACATCGCTTTGGTCACTCAAGGCTTTGGGAGTGATTTTATGGCTATTTTAAATATCAGATTAGGAAAACATTTACCAGGTATGCCTTAGCCTACAAATAGTTTGAAGACTTCCCTGTATGCTAATTATTACTATTTAGTACTGCAATACTATACTGTAGTAAGAGTAAGTATTACTATGGTATATGGTTTCTTCAGTAGCATCAAAGACTTCTTGATTAGACAGTACAATTTCAAAATAATGCCTTGTTAGTCACTGAAATTAAAGTAAAACTGATTTTACTGTGTGTAGTAGCAGGTCTAATTTGGAAGAGTGTAGGGATATTATATAGTGGGGCAGTGTTTTGTGTATCCCTCACATACATTGCCTGTTCTTATAGGACTGGTAATTATGACATCTATTCATTTGGAGACATAATCCAAAATCTAAATCAATCTTGTGTCTGGCTAGACTCTTGAAATTCTGTTTCATTGGAGTCCTTTTATGTTATCAGGCATTGAAAAACTTTTATTGATACAACACTACCACACTTCTCTCTCCTAGGGGAAAATGCCTTTGCATATATACTGCTTGTGAGAAGAAGGAAGAATGAAAAACAGGCAAAAGATGTTGTGTTATGGAGGTAGGATGGAAAGCATTCTGGTCTTTCTCAAAGCAGCCTGTGAGGCTTTTCAGTGTTTTTATAGTAGGGACTGAAAAGACTTTGTGCTTCTGTCAGTGATTTGAACTTCTGCATAGATGTGTTCTGTGAGATAAAAATGCAAGGTCAACAACAGCAGCCTGACAGCTTGAGAGATCTTTTAGCGTTCTCAGGTGTCAGGCCATGAGGGAGCATCAAAGCAGACCAACCTTCAGAGTAATGTGACTACTTTATGAAAAGCAGTGAAATGAGTTTAGTAAGGTCTCATGTTGCTGAGAAAGTGTTCAGGCTACATTCTGAAAACATTTTCATTTTCTCAAGGTTGCTGCTTCTCAAGCTTAAATAGCATGCATTGCTATAGGTTAATTTTGCCTTCCAAACGATGCCTCGTAAGAAATCCAACACATCAGTCTACCCAATCATTTGTGGATGTRTTTGTAAGTACTGCAGAATGCTCAGACATTTAATGGCTGGAGACCTTTTTTCTTCCTTTTCACATGAAACCTATCTTGATATTGCTAGCATTTAACTTTAAATGAATCTTCCTTTGCATGATGATCTACCATATTAGAGAAAATGGATGATGTCTGGTGAAATTCAATAMATAAATATTTCCCAAAAGCAAAACTGAATTAAGAAAAAATAGGTATGTTTAATAATGTCATATAGCAGTAGGGCTTGTATTTGACAATCTCCCTGTTCCTGCAGAAAGCCCAAACGTACTGATTTTCAAAGTACTTCAGTGATGAGGGCAAATATTCAAGAAAATATCCTTTTCAGCAGGAAGAAGAATAAAAGACTGCCATTTAAGGGAAGGAATGCTCAAGTGCACCTCCTGAGCTCTTTGACTGAAAAAAGAAAGTATAATTCTGTCATAAGAGAAAACAGGACAGGAATCCACAGTTTTAACTACACCTATAAAATATTGCCCTAAGTAGTCATTATAGGAATATCCACAATATGCATGGCAACATAGTGTAAAAGGCATTAAACATAATCAAGCTGTCTCTGAATAAGAAGCAGGTTGATTTATCATGTGATAAGCTCTGTCTCTCGTACTAATGTCTCTTAGACTAGCTGATACAGAGTATATCCCTCTGCCCAGTATTGCAGTGTGTGGTACAGATGCGCTCCTGAAGCACAAGAACATGCCCTCTAGCCAAGAAATGTGGGCACTATTGCTGAATCTAAATTCATTAGCAGTCCTACTTTGTGCTGAATCCTCCTGCCAGGCAGGAAAAATGTCATAAAACATCTTTCCTTAACTGCTAATAAACGCATAGAGAACAGCAATTATGAATGCTTTCCCACCTAACAAAAGAAATATATATAAAGCAGCTGAGGAAGGAGAGGCACAGGAGCTCTGAGTTCCTCAAGTACCCCAAAAAGACCAAGGTAGGAAATTTGGTTTAAGCAAACTTCAACATCGATGTTCTGTGGATGAAACTGCACAGTAAGAAGCACTGGACCCCTTATGCCAACCCTTGCACTRAATAGAAAGGTCATAGCTCCAAAAGCACTCGAAGGTGGTGTTCTTATCAGACCTATATCCCTATCTTTGGTTTTGGCTGTGCTGAGTAGACTGGAGACCAACACTGGAAAATATAGTGGTTAACAATCACAAAATGCTTACTTTACAAAAAGCACTAGTATATAGATTTTGCAAGTATTTTTACGCAGGTTGTGGATTGTAAATTGGTTTTCCTATGTAAATTTCCCAAGATTCAGATATTTTCTACTTCACATCAACATAAAATCAACATTTTTCTGTTTTTGTTTATTTACTTCTTAGGACTGAAAAGGGGGAGGGGGAAAGAGCAGAAAGGCAGAGAGAAGATAGCTCACAGGTGGGTGAACAGTAACTGGTATGTTAGGATCACAGCCAGGAAAACATATGACAAAGGTTAAATTCCCTGCTCTGCCATTTCCCATACCTGAAATAGATAAACAGTCAGTGAATTCAGTATTATTTTTTTCTGCACATGTGCAAAAGTTTTAAGTGGGATCAGAGACTCACTCCAGTTTGTTTGCCAACTGAAGCAAAAAATGAAATGTAGGAGATACACCTTTCATCTAAGTGAAGGAGAACAAAGGCTGGAAATTGGGTTTCCCCCACTGATGATGTACTCTAGCCATTAAGCTGCTACTGCTGCTGCTTTTCTTCCCCACCCTCTTCCTCCCTTTTCTCATTTCGTGAAAAATTATATTCTGCCTCTATTTCTGGTTAAAGTTTTGTTTAAGCTGTTATTTTCTATTGAAATTTTTGATTTTGATTAATTGGCCTTTTTGAAGAAAATAGCGCTTCAGCAAGAATTCCCAGCCAGCTCAAATCCATACTTGGATGAGAAATGTGTGAAATCTTTCACCATTAAGTCAATGTTTAGATTAAACATATTTACAGTATTAAGTTGAACAGAGTCCTCACCTTTAAAAATGTCTCAGCTGGTCACAGTCAGGTCTGAAGATGTTTGTGAATGCACCGCACATTTTTTAAGAAGTTGAATTCTTCCTATCCTAGTGTCTGAGTGGATACAAAGCACTAAGAAATGTGGTCAGACAACAGCAAGCAACTTTTTAAAAGCATTTTAGGAAGTTAGAGCTCCTCACCTGGAAGTTGAGTCCTCAGTTTTGATGCAGTAATGGTTTTGATGTGTGTGTTCTTTTGGCAATGCAGTACATTTTGTTGCTTTACTCCAAGCCACTGTTGGAATGAAACTGGAGTTAATGTATCCTAATACACAGTGTTTTGAACTAGGACTTAATTCACTGTGCTTAACACACTGGTATATTCTCTTTTGAATGCTAATGGGTTTGGCTCTCTCCAAATATAAGTTTATTATAACAACTGCTTGAAATAAATAATAAATCTTGTTTGAGGCAACTGAGGTGAAGGCGCATTTTGAGAAAGGGATAGTATTTATGACTTTACTTTCCAGGAGCTCTCAGGTTTGTTCATTTTGTTCTCAAGATATAATTGAGAATAATCCATGCCTATAAATCAGCGTGCCAGGTGAATCCCATGGTGATAAACTGATAATAGCAATCACCACAGCTCCTACAACTTCATCTGATGATTTTTCTTGGAGACAAGCCAGACACAAAGCTGCGCCAAAGCATTGCTTTGACTCATTCACAGCAACGCACGGAGAGGGATTTATCTGGTGGAAAGAGCTTCCTATGGTCCACATCTGAGCAAGAGGCCATAGGCTCCCTGTATAGTTAATAGCTACTTGATCAGTGGAGTTTAGAGAGGGATATCTCTCTTTAGCAGGCATCTGAAGCAGGCTAGCTGAATAGGCGTTGTCTCGCCTGCAGTTTAACTGGTTAAGGAGTTGTCCTTTTGCTCTGTCGAGCTACCATTATTTTAAGTGTCATTTCATATCATTTTTGTTGGCTATCTGGAAAGAAATTACGTGGTAACTTTGGTAAAATTTCCTTAGAAATCTCTGAGTCTCTTT
This sequence comes from Phoebastria nigripes, assembly GCA_035582835.1. NCBI lineage: Eukaryota > Metazoa > Chordata > Aves > Procellariiformes > Diomedeidae > Phoebastria > Phoebastria nigripes. Next base: position 1,171,974 of record JAYKAV010000678.1, read on the forward strand.
AGATTAATGTCACTTTTCTTCTGGCTATTAATATATTCTTAAGAAATGGACTCACTGAGCCGTCTGCTGAGTAATTTATATGGGCACTGCACTGAGGAACRTTTTTATAGAAAGTAAATGATTTTGTCTTCAGGAATGTTTGGGTAGGGGAACAAGGCAGTCTTTGTTCGCATTACTTCTATTAAAGATTCATGAATAGCCATATTTCTACATATTTATAAATGTGAATGATGCTTTTTAATCACGTCCTGTGTCCGACTGCAGCTGTTTCACTGCCTAACTGCGTTGTACATTCTTACAATGTCCCATGTTTTACAGAGTTGAGGTGTATGTGAGAAAGAGTACTTTAAAGCTGTATTAGTGCATTACACAACAGACTTCAGGAATTCAATTTTGCAAGAAACTTGAGACCTTAATACAATACAACACTTTGAACTGCTTACAAGCCAGTTTGCCCTCACCAAACAGGGAATGAAAGCCTTCCTGTAGGGAAGGCTATTTTCAGGAGTACTTCAGGAACTTACTTCTCTGGTTAATCTGAAACTTGAACTAACAACCAGGTGAGTAGCAGCAAATGTTACAAAGGCAAGGTGGTTTGCTCTCCCTTTCCAACTCATGCACAGGTCATCAGGAGTAATGAAAAATAAGAGGTTTTCCTTAATCCTGTGAAATTACCATTAAGTGTTTAGAATAGAAATAAAATGATATTATTTTGCAAACCTTGTTTTTTTAAATGGTACTTAATTTTACAGAGTTTCTTATTCTTTTGTCTGTGAATCTCATCTGACACAATTGGTCCCTTGGAGGTAAGATGCATTGAAATAAAAAAGGTTTCTATTAAGTGAAATTCTAGGAGCAGAGCTTTGCTGGCCAAGACACAGTAAGAGAAAATTAGGATTTAATGTCCTTTCAAAAGATTCTACACTACTCAGAGGTCAGGGAAAGGCATACAAAGCCAATTTAAATTACGGCTTTAGGGAATAAAGATTAACAGGTAAGGGAACAAATATGCTAAAGGTTTTTTATGGATAGCTAAACAATGAAGAACAGGTGGAGAATATTCACACAGACCCCCAAATAAAGCACAACAATACCTAATGTGCAGTAAGTTTTGTCAAGAGGACATCCGGAACACACTTGAAGTTTCTTTCTGTTTTATTATGGCTGACCCAGGCTGGAGGAAAGTGCTAAGACATAGGCTCCGTGTCTCAGCTTCTTTGAAATGTCTTAAACAAAAGAATAATCAAGTTCACATTAAACACAAAATCCTGTGGGCATCTCAGTAGGAAAATTTCTGAAAGCAACGGTTCAATGTTGAAGTAAGCAGTCTCTCTGGACAACAGGAGGATAGCATGTGAGATATTATTTCTGTAACATTAGAGATACTGACCAGCCCAGCATGAGTCTTTTGAGCTTTGACTTCTGTCAGCAAGTGATGATGAACAATTTCCAATCCAAACTTGTGGCTTTTCAATACAGGAGATGTTGAATAAGTGACAAAGGAATTTGAACAGAAAACAAGAGGCTGAAGAAGCTCTGTACCATGTGGTGGTTACCAGATACCTAGATTCAATAACTAGATTTGCTGGTGACGTTGCCGGCTTAGGCAAGACTATAACCATAAAATTTCGAGAAAGGCTGGCTTCCTACTGTATAGTAGTATAATGAATTTAAGGTAAATAAATACTTTCAGGTGCTCCCTGGAAACAGACACATTTGTACGTTTTTCAAAGGCATTGCAACAGCAATCTATGCTACCTAGTACAGAAAAATCAGAATCCGCCTTATCATGCCATACAGCCTCTGCCTGAAAATTAAGGGTGTTATTATCTCTGTAAATAGTAAATGGTATAACAATAATGATTGCTTAAGTGCTGAAAATCTAATTAAAATGTGATATTAATTTGATTTGCTCTATCTCCTGCCATTATTGGCCTGAACTCTTCTGCCTTTTGGTAAAGTCATATAACATCCCCTCACTTTTAAGGGCATTTGTTTGTGTCTCTCCCAGAGCAGAAACCTTCAACTATTTCTTTGGAAAAAAAGAAATGAAAGTGTGGCCAGTGTGTTCTGCTATTACTTGAGATTACTTCCTAGTTCTACAGTGACCAAAGCTAGCACAAGACACATTGGTTATACAACTGTTTTTTAAAAATATGACAAAATTATTTGGCTGATCTTTGTTACCACTTATTGAAACTGGGTCCAGCAAAAATAAAATTCCTAGTCCACCAAGTTACTAATCATAATAACCAAGCTTTATCCCTGCTTCAAAAACTTGGTAATGAAGCCTATTTACTTATTTGTGCTTAGAATAAGATTAGAAGCTCTCCTTCTTTTGATTACGTATAAAGGATCCTCGTGAGGATGGGCAGCTGAACACACACAATCACACACGGTGTTCCAGATAGGTGGTAGTTTCCTGAGAGACACTTTCAAGTTTACAACTTTTCATGTCTCTTTTTAAATTATTTTTGAGTGAAAACTGGTGCTCTGGTGTTCTGTGCACCAAAAGTCTCTATCAGTCCTGTTGGTATTATCTCTGGTTATTCTTAGCACTCACTCACAGCCRGAGCTGTTCATAATCATCTCATGACTGGCACTAAGGAGGATTTCCTTTTCTTTTTTTCCCCTAACCCTCTAAGTCTCTAAGTCTGCAGGGAGGAAAGCAAGAGCTGCTCTGTCAGAGAAGCGCTGGCTGCTGCTCTCCCTCTGTCTCCATAGCACAAATTACACAGCCACAGGAGAGTATGTCAGTTAAAAGAAGAGATTAAAAGAACTAGGGTTACTTAGGTTGGCAGGCAGATGAGTGAGAGGGTATATAGCAGAAATATAAATGTTACAAGTTGTAAGGAAGGCAATTGACTTACACTCACTGGCAGCTGGACTAGATGATTGTTTTAGGTCCCTTCCAGCTGAACCATTCTACTCCATTCTATTATACAGCACTAAAGTGGCACTCAGTGAGATGGGATACATTTATGAGAGATACACAAAAATAGTGTTTGACATGCTATGCGATTAACCGATGGAACTCATTGTTAAAAGATATTATTTGACGAATATTCACAGCTTACTGAGCTTGCTGGGTTTAGTAGTGAAATGAGCAGTAGGATTAAGAATGAGCAGCAAGCCTTCAGTTCAGAAAAGTTTCTCTATATTATTATCACACAGTTTGGATACATTATAATTCTGTGAAACTGTTTATAGGCAGAGAGAGGTTCATCTTGCAAATGGATATTATGTTCATCCCTTTATTTGTCTGATCCGCTCTTACAATTCTTATTTTCCAAATTTTGCTTTGTAGTTAAGAAGTGGCCTATGTCCCACTCTTTTTGCTAGCTCTTTTGCTAGCTAGATTTTCACTAACAGTTCTCTCATCTTTCAAGCAATTAATGAAAGAGAGAGAGAGACCTTTTTCTGAAGCCTAAATACATAAGGAGAAAAGCATCTAACTTAGCAAAACAAACAAAAGTAATAAAAAATTTGAAAAGTAGGATAGTCTTGAAGGGCTTACATTAAAGGCTGGAAAAAACTRAGGATTTTATATTGCAGCTAATCAACCCTAAACTACATCCTAAGTCAAAGCTGTCGAAATGCTGACCTTTTAGTGACATAATTCAGAAGTAAATCTGATTAAACCAGTATAGTTATATTGGTGCCAATGTCTTAAAGAGAACTAAACCCAGCTCCTACTAGTATATGAAACATACTGCACCAATGTATACGTCAGAGATGCAGAGTTTCAAGATGCTGTGCCCTGAGGAAAAATGGTGCTGTAGCTCTGAGGAAGCAGAATGGGACCCAGAAGCCAAAAGTGCCATGTTCTGTTTTACTGCAAACCTCCTCTGCTACAAAAAAGTTTAGCATGTCTGCGCCTCGTTTTCTTCAAGTATGAAATTTGGATTTACTGTTTTCATGGAGGGACAGGTGGACTGTGTGGCTGGATACAGTAGAGACTGGAAAGAGCTGAAGAAGTAAAACACAGACTATGAAAAACAGGGTGCTGACTATGCTGTGTTCACCTGATGTGAACAAAACCCAATTTTCTTCTAATTTATGCTCTTATCTGTGAGCCTAGTACTATGTATGTAAATGAAGTTACTTTTGGACCTTGCTGCCATTCTCAAACATGCTGATGAGACCATCCCTTCAGCAAGGAGAGGAGAGCAGGCCAGGCACATTGTCAGTGGCACTGTACAGTGTCTTACCATTTCATGAAAAGCAGAGGCTTGGACTCTGTTTCTTTGCTGTGCGTGTAGCCTGTGCGACTTCAGATGGAATGGCAGATACTTCTTCCCAGCAAAGTTTGATACAGACAGTGTGTTTTGGTCTCAGTACCCCAAGAGGTTTGTGTGAGGCGCTATTTCAGAACACTGCCCTGGGGCTGGCACCAGAATTAGGCTGGGGTGTGGTACCCCACCGGCTGCTCAGTCTATGCAGCATCAGCAGTGATGTACTCTGGCATTTCAGCAGCAGGACTGGTCACGTTTGCTATCAGAGTGCTTCTGCATTTCATTTGTATTATCCTTATTTGTCTAGAGTTCTCCTGTCTGAGCAATTGCTCCCTCTTTGATAATTGTTCATGGACAAATTTAATAAAATTGAGTTTTGTGTTGCACTGTGAAATTCCACAGTCCCAGCCCCTTATGCATGGAAAGAGAAGGGCATTTTGTCTTAAATCATGTTTCTTTCTTCTCCTGCTTTATATGTGCACTTTGCAACTTCTTGTCTAATCCAGATAATTAATAAGGGCCCTATTATTCTAATACCTAATTGCCTGTGAAAAAGGGAAGTATTATTCCCCTCTTAAAGGAGAGGCTTGATATTCACAGAGAAATTCCAGTTTTATAACTTCTGCCCTTTCCTTAAGAGTGAAAATTATAAAGGAATTCCTTTATTAAATACAAAGAAAGACATTTCAGAGAATTCAGCTACTATAGCCAACCCCTCTAGAGAAAAGGCTTCTATTCATATAGGTAGCAAAAAGAAAGTTGAAAGCAACAAAGACAGTATTGACTTAGTTGTATCAAGTGTCCTCAGTTCAGGTATCTGATGGCTTATTCCAGGGCTTTTCTGATTTTGTCACAGATGTTATCTTATTTTTTGGACTAATGTTTTTTATCAGCGTGGTAGACAGGGTGTAATCATCTTGTCCTTTTTCTCTGCACAACAGCACAAGCATAGTGTTATTGTGTTCATACATGTGAATGAACCGCACATTGTTTTCTTAAGTACTAGGAATGACTCCACATGTGTCTTTTTGCTTAGCAAATAGCAAAGGGACAACCTAAAGCATTCACAGATAAAGAAAAACAATGCCTTGTTTCAGATATTCATTTTATTAAATAATGTAGAGGACATAGCAGATTTTTTGCAACACAAGTGACTGTGAAAGAAAGTAGGCTCTTRCAGACTATTGTCAGCAACTCCTTTGATTAAGGAGAAACGTATGTTTGCATGGCTGACATCATGTGTAGCTTTTTTATCTATAGAAGAGATATAGGTTAGGTAACAGTAACAGGAGCTTGAACACGGCAGTTTGTCAAAATTTCTCAACTCTGCTTTCCCAGAGCTCCTGCTGATTCAGAAAGCATAATCTCACAGTGCATTCCTTTACAGTAGAGCTGCTAACCAATTTCTGATGTAGCACCGTTATGCTAAGACTCGTAGTGAGCCTGCAAGGTCTACTCTAAACAAGCAACATCAAACTGCATCAGTGATGGCAGCTTACAATTGCTTCCTATTCACTCATTTTGAACATCTTTGTGCATCTGGGCACTGAGGTGGTTGGTCTCAACTTCACCGTGCCTCTGAAGCCATCATGACCTAGAGCATAAACAGTCAGAAAAGCTATGTAAAAGCCACTCGCCTCTGCTGTGCATCTAGAAAACTGTCAGAACTTGTACAGACAGAGGAAGTAATTCCTCCAGGGTAAAGTCAGGAAAAATCTGCTGCAATGCGTATGGTGATATAACAGGAACAAGTATGGCTGGAGGATGAAAGAGGATCCATAACAGGAGAAGGATGAGTTCTGTGACCCAGGAAGTTTCTCTCAGTCCTGTTTTCCTAGCAATCTTTCTGCAGCTAACCCTCTTTTTAACCCAAATGAATGGATGTTTAAACAGTATTGACCAGAGTTTCAGGGAAACAGCCATTTGAAACACTCATCTTTTTTGTTTCTCTGCTGATGAGATTATACTCAGTAATCTACCCTGGTCCAACGAGGGATCAATATACTCTGTTTAACAGTAAGCTTGTTTGTTCGCTGTAGGTGAAATACAGTGAGGTCCTCATCTAGTAGTAAGAACTAAGCGATGCTATATAGCTACTAGGTCTAGTTGGCAAACATAAAAAATGAATGTAATTCTTTGTTAATCTCTGTGAAATACAAAACATTGCCCTTGTGTTTCTAAGCAGAGGAGTACAGAACTGAGGGCTTCCAAACACTCTGCCTTCAGACTGAATGTCAAGTTAGAAAAATTTCTTTGTGTTGAAACAACCCCATTTTAGCATTGATAATCTGTGATCTTTGGTGGGATGACTTAAACTTAGAGCTGACAAAATACAAAAGGCTGCAAATGCCTTTGTTTGGTATTTTCTGCCCCAAAGGGGCAAGGGAGGGAAGAATTGTTCCCAATCTTCTAAAAGTCTTCACCACCAAGTCTCCCAGGATGTGACTGATAGAAAACCTTTGACTAAAGTTAATTCAAGTAGTTACAGAGTTGCTAGTCCTATGAACTTTAACTAGAAATTCTTTCAAGTTTAAGGCAGTAGCAACTTCAAGAAATGTCACAAATTTCAAGATTTGTAGTTAATATTGGCAAAGTTGACAACACAGTAAGCAAGTGCTTACATCTGGCAGAGCTATGATGTGCAGTTCTCAACTGTTGCCCTAGCACAGCAAAATGTGCCACTGGTTGAAAAAGGTATTAACTAAGGTAGCAACTTCCATGGTTGCCTCAAAAGTATAGAAATGTCATCTAAAATTACAAGCTGCTCACTGGTTGCCATACTGTCCTTCATGACTTTGTGCCTAATTCATTTCTGTGAAAGGAAAGCCAGGAACTGTATAGTATAATTAGGAGTTAGAGTCAATCATAACAACGTACACAGAGACAGTATCTTCCCTCAGTACAGCTGAGTTAGGTAATTGCCTGAGAGACTCCTTAGCCTCAGGGCCTATGATAATCTTGCAGTACTGACTTCTGAAAAATTATGAGAAAGACTCCAAAAAAACAAAATATGAGAGGTTTCCTTAAAGTGTGCTTGTTTAGCTGTGTTTAATGCACCTACAAAACTGCAGCTGCATTGTTTGGACCATATTCTGTATCATGCTTCCCACTTAATGCCTTCTTCCATGTCATCAAACAGACCTTGACCTCATCCTCCATCTGTGTCCTGTGTGAATTTATACCTGGTTGTTTCTTTCCATCCCCCACTCATATCATTTCAGTGCTGCGGGGGACATTTCCCTGCAACTTCTCAGTCTGCCTGCTGCTGCCAAGATTTCTCCCATTTCTTGTCTCCATCTATCATGTCCACCTCCCACAATGATGTCCTCATGCTCTCGCTTCCAGGTCTCTAATGTGTTTCCTGGCCTGCTGTGGCCAGGGTCCTTCCTCATACCTTTTCCTGCAGTAAGTCACCATACTGAACCCAGGTTCCCCTCAAGAAAGCTGTACACCAAATGGCTGTCCTCTTTTCTCAGTGCAGCTTTGCTTCAGCCATATCAAACCCAACAGAAAATAGAGACAATTCCTCTATGCAGCTGAGTTGCTGCTTAGATGTATAGTTGGTAATATGAAGCTGAGGCTATACATAACAAGCACAAAACTTCATGTTTGAAAGTATAAAGCTGARATTCGTAAGAAACATTTAGCACCTTTTTGCAGTAACAATAAAAATGCAAGCTAGCAGGTACATTGTATCTGTTAAACAGTGAGGAATCAGTGAAGTTTTCTTGGTGGGCTACTTGGGACTGACTCAAGACAGGATCAAGACATTAAGGAATGCTCAGGGTCCAAAAGTCTTTAGAAAAGCTGGAAAAAAAGTTTTGCCAGGAAGTTAGAGGAAACATTTGTGCCGGGTAAATGAAATAAGCTTGACAGGGAAGGAGAATGGGACAAATAGGTCCCTTGGCTATTTTGCTGTGAAAGCTTATAAGTTAAGGTTACAAACATACTTTTGGTTTTTTGCTCATAGCCTTTGTACCCCAGATGTGGTGGCTGAATTGCTAAATTATTTTTCTGCTGAATCAGAAGTAAAAGTTTCATCTTTCCCTCTGTAAGAACAAATGCCTGKTTTTTGGCTGACACAGAAAGCAAGATACTAAACTAAGCTCTGCCAACTTAATTGAACATGGAAAGAACATAATTTGCCTGCTGTAGAACAAAAGAAAATAAATAACACCATAGATTCTGTCTGGAGACGTCCTCTCGCTATACACCTCTGCTATTTGCTTTGGTTTCCCACTATCCTGTTTCTCAGAGGAATGCTTTGCAGCAATGGTTCTATCCAGCCTTCCTGTGCTAGTTAGAGAACAGTCCCTATTTCCAACCACAATTGTCAGGCATTTATAATACAGCTGCAAAAACTCTCTTGCGGTTAAACTGTAGGAAAGAAGGTATCTGAGAAAAGCAAAAATGTTTCCATTTTAAATACAAAAGCTTCTACTTGTGGTTTAGTCAGTTCTGCCTAGATGTTAAAAATTTCATGCTATTACCCAAAAGTGAAAGGATTTTTTTTTAATATCTCACACAACTTCTCCTCAAGTCACCAGCTTAGTCAGTTTTAGTGGCCCTATGTGTATAATGTCTTCTGTAAAATGCCAAGATGGCTGAAAAATCTGGGCTGCTTCTGGAAATTGCATTTCAGTTCTCATTTGTGAATAATCTGTGTTTATGTCAACAGTCATGCTTCTGTGTCTTACCTGAAAGGCCAGAGGATTAGCAACAGTAGAATGCTATGGGATTTGACAGAGCAAAAGACTCAACATAACTTTCTTATTAGTAGGCTACATCTTTCATAGTGCATTTAAACAAAATTACCTTTGCAAAATCCAGACAAGCAGGTTTTTACAMGTAGTAAACTAGAAAGATTGTTTTAGTGTCATCATGGTTATCTCAGTTATCTGCTTCTCAAAGATTTACTCCTAGAAACTGATCTGAATTTAGGAGTGCAAAGAAATACTACTATTCAAAAAAAGCCTCTTTGTGTTTCATACCAAAAAAACCCCAAACCCTCAACTATTAAGTAAAGTGGTAAACACTAGTAAATAAAAAGAATGCTTGCAAATATTAGGTGAATGAGTCACTGAGTCATCTTGATACAGTTCTTTGAAGTAAATGGCATATCCTTGACACAAGACGGTGTCATCTCTAAAACCGAGAATGATTCGACTTTTTATCATACTGCAGCACTTAGGCTGTATCAGACCATTTTTTTGCAGTAGCAATAAAGCCTTTGACTCTTTCACAGAAGTCATTTGTTACCTGCTTACACATACGCAAATCTGAAGCTGCAGGCATTTGAACACGACTGTGTATTAAGCTGGAAACAAGTAAAGCTTTGGACTTAATCTGCTTTTCATTTTTTTCCCTCTGCCCAGTGGACAGTCATCTTTGCCTAGAAATCACTTTGCTATTTCAGGCTCCTAAGAATTGTTTTGGGCCTTTCTGAAATCGCTTTGCAGGCAGTTCTGTTTAACTGGCTCATTGGTATAATCTTGGTATATCAGTAGATTAAACTAACAATCCCCATCTTTCTTTCAACCAATGTGGCAAACTGCTAGATGAAAATACCGCCAAGGCTCAGACATTTCTGATTTTTTGGTTGTAACAGACTGTTGTTCCCAGAGCTGGTGTACAGCCGAGGCCTCTGCAGGGGATGGGCAGGCTGTCAGGAGGGGGAGAGGCACACATGCCTGTGGATGCAACAGGCCCTTCTTCATTTCACAATGCGATGCTCACCAGGGCTTGTGTCCCTGCAGATTGTGGGCTTACACATCCTTCTAAATGCAGCTAAGACTGTTCTAGGCTGGCCGAAGCTATACCTGTATGTGTGCATACATACAGACAGAAGCGAGCACAAACACATATAAGCATATGAGCGGCCTAACAACCCTATGAACTGGCTAACAACCAGGACTCTGGAAAAAAATGAAAAAAAGAGAATGATAAAAAAGATGTCTGTGTGTAACTGTATGTAAAATAATATCAAAAAGCTAGGGGACTAGAGATCTTTCTCCATCCTTTTGGGGTAGGACTGCTGAGTATCAGGTACATCTCAGTACAACAAGACATCCACTTAATGTGTTTTGAGACCTAGCACAGGTTTCAGTCTGCCTGTTTTATTTATAATGAAATGTTAAGTAAAGTCAAAGGGAACAGTTGCTTCTCTTGTGAGGCTTTATAGCACCTTAAGATCTTAAACTGTAACTAAATACGCTTCAGTCAGCTCAGAATGGAAAGATGTCAGGATGGATTTAAGACACTTCAGCCAAAGAGTAATCCAACTAGCTGGTGGTTATGTCTCTAATTTCATATATGGCAGGCTTAAGGCTGCTCTACTTTACATCAGTTATTCTTAGTTCCCCTGTCCTGTCTGATTGGGTAGTGGCATAAGCTAGCCCCAGCCATACCCTCTTTGTGCAAGTAGTACCATGTACAGTGAATGAGGGGGAGAAAAAGGTATTAGCAGTTAACCTCTCATCCGCATCAGATGGTGATACCTCTAGGATGAAAAAATCTGCAGAATGTCAGTGTTCTCTAAGTAATTAAGTTACTACACCTGCAAGGCAAGCCTCTTCACATTTGTGATTTTCAGTTACTCCACCTCTGAAACAGTTGTATTATTAGTTGCCTATATACATGCCTTGTGAACACATTCAATTAGAAAGTGCACAACAATTGTATTACTGACTTAACTCTCTACTGGAGGATTCAGCAAAATCCCCCTGTGATTCAGGGCAGGTGTGCCAATACCTACACTACAATTCTTTCCCAATCCACAGCAATGAGGGGTTTTCTGAAGGCGCTTATGGCAGATGAGTATTTCTCTGCCCTGCAACTCTGGGCAGCCAATTTGTCCTGTGAAACCATAGGCACCTGAGTATTCAGGAATAACTCAAATCAGTAAAAATTCATTTTCACCCTCCTGAGGCTCAGCAGCTACTCTATGTGGATCTAAGCTGAGGTCCAGACTGAGCATTTGAACATCTGTATCATCTAAGAGCTGTCTTTACAGAGATATTATATATCTCTCTCAGTAAAGACAAATATATGTGTGTGTGTGTGTGTGTATGTGTGTATTTATATAGGTATATGTATATATACAAATACTTATATACATATATTCACACACATGTATGTATACATATGTGTATATGTATATACATGGATGTATACATACATGTATGTGTATATATGTGTGTCTACACATAAGAGAGAGGAAGAGCTTAGGTTTCTAAAATCATATATTGGTGACTAAATGTACAGCGCCTGTGCTGATCCTTGAAGTTCTTTTCATAAAGATGTACAACCCAGCATGAATGAAGAAACAGAGCTTGCCTTTGTGCATTATGCTCTGTTTGGAGAAACGCTCCTCTGTCTATTGCTCGTTATAGTCAGCTGCTCAGAGTTTTTTACATGCCATAATATGGAGACTTCTGGTCCTTGCCACACAACTTGTGTAAGTTTTGTTTACTAAGTGAGATCTTCGGGAGGATGATAATTAAGTATTCTTGCATGTTTGCTGCCTAGTTTAACTACTGTGCCTTTGCTTAAATGAGTCCAGGTGATTTATTTCTTGCCATCTAAGCCTCATTAAGAAAATAATAACTAATTGGAACCTCCTAGTTTTTTTATTCATTCATTCATTTGTTCTCAGAACTTGTGTAAAGGGACAAGGGGGAGGGAAGGAACCTGGAGCTGGGAGACATCCAGGTACCCCACCTGTGTTTTCCAGTAATAAATCACAGAATGGCAGACTCAAGGAGGCTGGAAGGGACTGTAGCTCCCTCAAGGCAGGCTCAGCTGTGGGCTCAGACTGAGCTGCTCAGAGCTTCACCCAGTCAGGGCGTGAAACCCCCCAAGGTTGGACATAGCCCAACCTCCATGGGCCCTGGCCCCACTGCTGGGTTGTCCTCACGGGGAAAAGGCTTCTCCTTACCTCCAGCCTGAGTCTCCCATGTTTCAGCTTGTGCTGCTGCCTCTCGCCCTCCCGCCACCACCGCTGTGAAGAGCCTGGCTGCGTCTCCTCCATCCCTCCCATCGGTGCCAGGGATGCTGTTGGGTGCCCCCGAAGCCATCCTTTCCCCTGGCTGAACTAGCCCCCGTCCTGCAGCCTCGCCTTGCAGGACAAAGGCTCCAGCCCCACTGTCCCGGTGGCCTCCCTGCACCTCCAGCCAGTTTGTGCGTGTCCTTCCTGTACTGTGCAGCCAAAACCAGACACAGACCACTTATTGAAACCATGACCTTGTCTTCATTCTGTTTAACTCCTCCCATACACATTAAACAAAATGTTTTACATGCAAAAGCATGTTATGTTGTTCCTTTTTCTCTATTATCTTTGTTTCATGTGTATATAAAATCACAGAATCATAGAATCGTTTAGGTTGGAAAAGACCTTTAAGACCACCAAGTCCAACCATTAACCTAGCACTGCCAAGTCCACCACTAAACCATGTCCATAAGCACCACATCTACATGTCTTTTAAAGACCTCCAGGGATGTTTGTTAGTGTTTCCTCAAATCTTGTCCATCTATAAGCACCACAAAATTCATGTGGAGCAATCAGTTAAGCAGAAGTCTTGCAGGACTTAATGGGAATTTCACAAACTTTAGTTCTGTAGTTTCATAAATCTGGAAACTTTAGGCAGATTCAGAGGTCTCTGAAGATGAATATGCATTTTTTCTCTTTTGATTCTGTCTGCCATTTCCCTCCCTCATCTTTTTGTTTAATTTATCTCGAAATTGTTCCTTTGAACATTTCCTTCCAAGCACTTGTTCTCTCTCTGTGTTTGCCCGGGGAGCAATTTACCTGTACTGTAAGTCTCATGCTCCAAGCAAGGTCTTGAGGGTGATCAAGTGTGGTCTTGAGGACAAAGGATGAACTGAAAAAAGAAAGGAAGATCATGAATGAGCCGGGGACTGAAGGCAAACAGAGGGTTTTTTCATAAATGTTCTGTATACATGTATGCACAAATTTCACAGGTTTGGTTTTTTTGGGGGAAAAAAAAAAAAGAAGCCAAAACATCAAGGAAATGATAGCCAGTTTAGATTCTGGTGTAACCAAGAACTGTTTGATCATACAATTATAGTTCAACTGAGTGATGTTTTCCACCAGAGGAATGGGAAACAAGAAGTAATGTATTGGCATTCTGCAAGTAAAAGTAACAGGACAGATTGTGGTTTAGGAAGGATGTTAACTGTGGTAAGAAGAGCAAACAGGCTTTACACTGATCTTTCAATAGAAAGAGCAAAATAAAGCTGACACAACCTTTCCTACCCTGGAAAAAAGTAATCAGGTTGATGTAGCTCCCCCATGTTGTACTTCCCATGTCCAGCAGTTCAGTACGTGGGAACTGTCAGGATGCTTCTCTGGTCATCTGTGTGGGAGCTGAGAAGGGTGGAGGGAAAACAAACCAACACCCTCTTTCGTGTTTTCATGGTCTTCACTTAGAGTGCCGTGCAACTGTAGCATCAGTGAAAATGAATGGGAACTGTGGATGCTTCAGTGACAGGTAAACTGGTGGAGGTAAACTGGAAAAAAGGTAAGGAGGTGTCATCTAGCAGTAATATTCTTCAGAACTTTATGATAGGTAAAATGGAATATTTAAAAGAGGCATTGCCAAGATTTGGTAAACCTCAAAGTAAAGATTTGCAAAGACAAAGAAAGCTAGCATTTTGCAGTTGCTCAGCATAAAGTTTGGCAGAAGAAAGTGAGATTTTAAACTAAGCTGTATGTGAACATTAATAGAATTCTTTGGATCAGATCATTTTCAAGCAAGGAGGAGATAATATTTGGTCCTGTGGCTATCGAAGTTATCTTCCTAAATGCTGGTCATTGCTGGAGAGGCTATAAAGATAATCTCTCTTCATGAGGCAGGCTATGAAGAGCATTTCATATGTTGGAAGACTTTGTGAGAAAACATTGAGAATAGAAGGATACTTCTGTTTTCTATAAAATATGAAAGGACTAGAAGGACTCTCAACTTCTCCAGCAAAATGTCAACATAAATGAAATTGCTTTAATTTATCTGAGAGCACAATATTACTCTGTGGATACAATCCATAGGCTAATCTCAGAGAAACACTTGACCTAGCACAAAGGGAGTTTTCTATCCTGGAAAGAATATAAAAATGGAAAATGTGATGTTTCTGGTCCAGCAGAGGAGATGGTGAAGTGAAATGAGATTCCTCAAAGAGTGAATGTGGGACTGAAACTTTTTTTCTTACCATAGAACAAAGGAATGGCCTAATCCTGCGAAAGATTGACTGTAAGGCATTCAGCATTCCTTATCAAGCCACAAAATAATCAGCAAAAAAATAACCATAGTGAGGTCAAATGGCCAAATGGTCAAATAACAAGATTAAAATGGTGCTCGTGAGAACTATGGGCTGAGCAGATCACATGGATGGTGCAGACTTGTTGCCAAATCTTTACTTGCTGAACAAGGAAAGGCAGATGGAACAAAACAAGTAAATGATTAAAAACTAATGTCACAAACACGTCTGATTTTGCTTCTCGCATACTTTAGCATTCTGTTGCAACTACAGGTCTGCCAGCACTTGAAGGAATGTGTGTCCGCACAGCATCTGCAGTGCTTTATTTATAATGTTCATTAGATATTTACTTGGGATAGATACCCCAAGAGAATGTACGATAAATATTTCTGTTTGTGTCAATTTTTAGCAATTTTTCATGGTCTCTCCTCATTAAAATACACACACACACATATACAAACATGCATGCATGTGTGTGCGAGATGGCACTTCCCTTTCCCAGTGGATGAATACCAGCTTAACCAAATCCAAAGCAAACCGATTAATACCAGTTTAAACAAACCTGGGCTGACAGATTATTTTCAGCAATTGCAGAATCTTTCTAATATCATTTTCTGGTCTTAACGGCACAATATCCTCCATTTCAGTACCTGAAAATATAAAAGAACGCTGACCACAGCATAATATGCTAACCTCCTGGCAAGTGGTAATTACACTTCAATGGATTTCCAAACACCTCTCTGCGTTTGGGGTTACAGACAATAGATAAGACACATCTCTTTTAAAAATCTTTTTTCCTTATGACCAGAAAGTTTATATTTCTTGGGATTAGGAAATAAGGCAACCCTTCTGTCTTTTTGGTACTTATTTTCTACAGACAATGTCAAGTGTTACTAATATGGAAGTGTTTACATTACGTAGCATACACGTGCCAGCTGAGCATAGTCTCCTGGTGCGTGGCGCTGTATTTGAGTAACAGTTTCTGCATTGCAAAGACTGTAAGTAGACAATGTAGGCAAAGGGYGGTGGACCACAGAAACTCTACAGAAACAGTATGCTATATGTTTATCTATTTTTTCTCATTTATCTATGAGAAAGCAAAAGGTTCAGCTCCGTGCCTGCATTAGCTCTCTGCTAATGCCTATGCAATGAGGGAACAGCTTAGTAGTAGGAACAATTTAAAAAAAAATCAGGTTTTACGAGGTGTCACAAGGGCCTTTCCTCTGGAGCACTCATGCTTGTGCAAAAAGACTGTGAGACTTGCAAGTCCTTCTGTTTGTTTGTGTGATAACTGATGTGCATATTTATATATAAACATATTTCAGGAAGACAATGATGTAGGTTTGTGCTAGTGATTATTCTTTTCCATTTTCCAGTTGGTTTGGCTTATCATTCAATTTGACTCCACTTCCAAGTCCTTTGGCTATATCTTACTCTTCAACTAAACAATTTCAACCTAAAAGACTTTTTACTTCAGTCCGTATTTGGAAGAAAAATTTTGCATTTGTCCTCATGGGAAAAACAGTATGTTCTTTTCCTGAAGTCAGCTAATCTACTTTAAATCCTAGAAAAAATAAGACAGTTTTTTTTTTTTTCAGTTCAAACTAACAGGTCAGATTAAAAGCCATGGAGATTTGTCAGCCAGCTGATTAAGTGTGAGCACTATATATTGCCTTTTCTTGCTAGTATCTCACTTCCAGTTAGAAAACTCAAATTAAGAACATACCTTTTTAAAGACAAAATCAGTTGTCTGAACACAAGCTTGGAAGCAAAGAGCATTTCCTTGCCATATAATGCAATGTAGTGCAGTAATTCCTGCGCTTTCACTGAACCAGGAAACAGAGTAACTTCATCAGTGCGGCATTGTGCCTGGCTAACATGGCTACTCTGCTTCTGAAACCAAAGGTAGTGTTCCCACATGACCTTGGAGTTGTTATTACACATCTATTGTCTATAATTGTACTCTGAAAAAAGGATTCATCTGCTTACAGCTTGCCTGTGTCAAAATTCCTCAGTCTGATTTGCAGGAATACCAAACAGGAAAATCTTAACTTTTCCAAAGCTCTGTCTGAAGCTCCAGCTGGGAGTAGGGTTTAAGCAGCTCCAAGTGTAATCATATTTGATCCTAAATCAGCAAATCTCTAGGTAAAATTGTCCCCTCTGATTGATGATACAGATATTTGCTCTTATTTCTCTTGTTGTCCATGTCAGTTCTGTGCTCAGAACAAATGAAATCTGTGCTTTACAGGCATATAGTGCAGATAATAAATCAGCAGAATGAAAGTTTCCTCTGCCTAAACATGGGAAAAAATGGTGATTTTTATCACTGTGAATATTTTTATTAAAAAAATTAATTTCCATTTTGTGAATTTTTTGCTCTGTAGGTTACTACTTTCTAGTTACACCTTCTCACAATATAAACAGGTGGGTTTGATTTGCTGCAGTAAGATCTTCCATAGGTCTTATCAGCATTTCTTACTGGTAACAAGTACACAGATACTTCCCTAAAAGTTTTCTTTTTAACATAAGCAATAGGTCTACTGTGAGTGTAAGTCTGATTTGCAATTATAAGGCAAAAGAGTCTTAGAGTCCCTCAAGTGGTGACTCACGAGAATTGCAGCAAAACATAAAAAGTTGCTTGCAGTTCAGAAAGGAGTACAAGCTTTTGCAAGGAACAAAATATTTTGAATGTAAGGACTGACCAGAAAAACAGATGGTTTAAAATCATGGCTGTTGGCTATGGAATGTATTTTCTATTTCTTTTAAATAGCGTCATAGTTAGACTTCCACTGTGTAAAGTTTGGAGGCTGTATTCTGATCTCAGAAGTAAGGGTCTGGTTTTATTTACTCGTGGTAGCATATTATGCTCCAAAATTTTAAATGGAAGTACCTAAGTTTATCTTTACAATTAAGTTGTGTTTCAGAATAAATTGAAAAGGGGGTGCATGCTCCTCTTCCTTTAAAAGTAACAACTAAATTGTGTGCATTTTCACACACGGTTCAAACTTACAACAAATTAATTTTGTAAGACTTTGTGGTCTTTCTCTCAGTAAGTCATCTACTAACAACAGAATTTTTGAAAATTGAACTGTGCCCAAAAGTTGTCCTTTTGTATTTTTACTGTTGCCTGTTATCTCTTGAGGATAGTACACTGTATTATTTTCCTACATAAAAGCTAGGTCTTGGTGGGAAACTGGTCCAAGGGATGGTGCATTTTTGTTTGCTGTCCTTTCAGTTTGTCAGTGTTGGCTTAGTACCACCATTGCCATTAGCTTCTTTATAGCTGAAAGCTGATGCCCTGCATGTGTGCTTCTGAGCAACTGCGGCTATGTGCAAGTGAACAAAAGACTGCCTGGTGATTCTGAAACCATGCCTTTCTGTCACTTGCCTTTCTACACCAGAGAGGGTTTCAGATGAAGTTCTGGATATTTAAGGACTTGTGCAATTACCGTCTGGTAGATTTCTTCACCACAGCTGCTATTCATCCCCTCAAGTCTGTTCTTTCCCTCCGCCTTATTTTAGCATTAATCTCTCCCATAACCCCTCAAATAATTAGTACACAGAAATTAGACTGTGAAGAAATCCAAGTTGCTCTTCAAAGAGAGAATCAGAAACAGAGATTTCTTCTCTATCCTTACAAATGCTTTTCCTTCATTTGTACATCACATGTTATGAAGCCTCTATGCATGAATACAGTAACAGGATACAGTTGGATCAGAATTGATACAACCATGTTGTTCATATTGCTTTCATTCACTAAAAATTTTGTTTCTGGTTCTTGGAAGAAAAACTTCCAAAAGTGACTAATACAGGTTGTCATCTGGGAAGAAATCGCTCACCATGTCAGCTATGGGTGGTGAACCATGTCAGGTTCATTTTAAAATTTTAGGCATGCTAAGCATTTGTTGCAATCTACCTATACAAGACAGAGATCAAAACAAAAAATGAGCTCTTCTGGCTGAAGCTGCTCAAAATTCCCCAAGTTCTTTGTGGAGGAGAGATTCAGGAAAACATGCTCCCCCTCCTCTCGCTGCGTGCTGCATCCTTTGCCCCTCTCCTGGCTAAAGAATCGGCTCTTCCTTGCACACACGCCAAAGACCACATTTCTCCCTGGGATGTGTGTCTGTGTGCTACTTGCACTGAATACAAACTGAGAACAGGACCTGGCTTTGTGGTCTGGCTCGTACAGCATCTAATTGCAGCCAGGCCCCTGCTGTGACCTCAGTGAGATTTAGCTGACAGCTCATGATCCACCTTAAATACATACTTTGGAAATGATAAAAAGTAAGCCAAACCAAAACAAACAATTAAGCCAAATCAAAACCAGAACTGTGTGTGCAGGGGGAGAAATGCAAAGGGAGTTTTTCAGGTGGGCTTTACTAATCTGTGCTGTACTACAATGCATTCTTAAAGTCACTTTCATAATGGCTGCATTTACACAATGATATGAACCTTTCTGCTTTGCAACACTTTTTAATAGGAAAGTTCTGCTTTGCAGAGCTTTTGGGAGTTAATGTGATTTTTAAACTGCTTTTTCTGCTTCCCAGTAGTTAATAACATGGATTCCAACATCACAAATGGAGGTCTATAGCTATTAGCAAAACAGTATACTTTTATGTAATATATAGCAAAAATAAAGTGGATTTTAAGCAATTCTGTCCACGTCAACAAGCTTTCATAGGAAGTTCTCTATAATCAGAAGGACAGGAGGTCTCTTAAACTTGCAAAGTTGAAAAGTCTTCTAAAAAAAAATCTAATGTATGATCAAGGTATTCAGTTCACATGGTTCTTCTGTACAGTCTGCTGGGAGGAAGGAAAATCACGTCCAGCCCTTCACAGGATCAGAATGGCTGATGTTCCTGTTGGAACTGCACTGCATCTTTTTACCTCTGTAATCATATTTGCCAGGTGTTTATTGCAGTGGTACTGAGGAGGCAGTTCTGCCTTTTGGACCATATGTGCCTTTGAAGTGGGAAAGCCCTTGGACTGTAATGACAGCCCATGTTACTGTTTTACTGAGCCAACAGTAGGAATGCGTTTATGTGATAGATAGCAATTACTTCAGAGAGACAATCACTGTCTGCTGAAGCCCTTAGTAATGCATGGCTTAAAAAGATAATGCAGCCTTATTGTCTAACCATACCTTCCTTACAACTGTAAGCAGAAGCTGTTGATGTAGTATTATAACAAAACTTTGTGTTTTATCTCACCCACACTGTGAACTTTAAACACAACTTCTTTGCAGCAATAACCTTACATGGTCATAAAGATTTAAAAATTGATGGATTGAATTTATTGTCTTCACAACTATCTACGTAAAATGACTGTCTCAGAAAATATACTTTCAGGTTCACTTTGTATTGCCTTTTTTTGGTTGTGCTCTTTTTGTTCCAGAAACAAAAAATTTGGAAGGATGTCCACTTCAATTTTTCCTGCTGATACTGCAGGAGAGGACTCTAGCATATTTTTCTCAGCAGCATGTTGAGACTAAGGAGAGTGGAACAGCTTCAGAACAAAAGGAAGCCTCTGCTTTTAACTTTATATTTGATGGATAGTGTTATTCATTGCCATAAATTTTGTCATAAACACCTTCTTAAAAGAAATATTTTGTCAGAGAATAGGACTTGAATAATTCAGGGCAAGAAAATGTCTAGAGTTCTTAACAAATGTTAGAGGACTTGACATTAGTGGTGATAATTCAGAATTTTAATCACTGGGTTCAAGTTGTTGCACTGCGTATTTTGTTTATTTCTTTCAGTTTCAAAAGGGGATTTTCCAGATGAGCATAGAGCCATAAAGTATGGACGGGGGAGATTTAATCAGTGCACACGGGAATGTACTATACCACCAGATTGCAATTATTAGACCATTTCCACTTTCTTAAGAAGATCTTACTCTCAATTATTTGCCAGCAAATAAATGAGTAAACTAATAATAATGCTGGGGTCTCAGTCTTGCTTCCGTAATAGATGGCTCAGAAGAGATCCTTCGTAATTCAGGCTCAATACCATATGTCTCTGTTGACATTAAAGTGCTTAGTTCCAAATGAGTTGGCTTCGTTCAAGCATCTTAATTCAAGAGTGGATGATTAGA
This sequence comes from Phoebastria nigripes, assembly GCA_035582835.1. Lineage (NCBI taxonomy): Eukaryota > Metazoa > Chordata > Aves > Procellariiformes > Diomedeidae > Phoebastria > Phoebastria nigripes. The sequence continues at coordinate 1,192,574 of JAYKAV010000678.1, forward strand.
TCTTAAGCTAAAAACCTATTAGGATGTAAGCACTTATGTTGCTGAAAGGTATTAAAGGAACAGCATAGTGTGGTTGCAGGTAAATCCTCTGTATCTAGTACTGATTGGTTAAACCTTGTTTGATCTTCAAACAACATTAAAAACTAGCTTAAATGTTCAAAGTTGAATGTCGCATAAGTAAACCTCCAGGATACATTATATGAAAATAAATGTTGATGGCTTTTTTAGAGAGAGGAAGCTCAGATATGAGAGCCTGATACTCCACGAACAGAAAAAAAGTAAGATGTTTTAAAGAGTGCACAGACACTTTATCTTCTAGAACTGAAAAGTGTGTTTTTTACTTTAGTCAGTAAAGCATGGCAAGAATAATAAGCAACTCCAAAGAACTTTATTCAGTCATTCCTTGGCATGGTAACTAGCATTTCTAATAATCCTGCAAGCTGTGTATTTTATTTTATTTTTCATCTGCAGAGCAGTGCAAATGATGTAGTGAGCAAAAAAAAACCCCAATCCTTGTGTTAAGTGAAAAGAATTATTGTCTGATTCCTTACTGAATAAAACTCAAATACTGAAAGTAAAAATTGCAATTTTGGGGGATCAATTTATAGCACAATTTAATTCTGTATGTCACACAGGCCACTGTAAATTTATTTTCCAAATTATGTCTTTTGCCTCCAGCCCTATAACAGAAATAGGAGAAGAAAATGAATATAAGTGATCTTGAAATCTTACTTACATACTATTTTATAAAATATTTAATACAAATAACAAAATAATAACTGAATTTCAGAACCAGTCCTGTGATTTGTGGGATACAATTTGATGACTTTTTTGAATGCCTGGCTTCGGCCATGTTTCCAAAAAGGGTTGCAGGATAAGATTTTCAAGAACCAACTACTCCATAATGGTCTGAATAATTATGTGAGTGCTCACACTTTGCTAGTGGTCACATTCCCTGCAGTAATGCAGTATATGTTTAAAAAACTGATGGCTATGTGTTATTGCCATCTAAAATGAAATTAAACTCCCTCATGATGGATTACCTTTGCATACATATAGCAATCTTTTTGGGAGTATGACTTAGGGTGAAATATAAAAAAAAGAAAAAGTATGAAAAATCTGATTAAAACTACAATGACTTGCTTTGGGTTTGTCTTGCTCACCTGCTGGTGGTTCTTTGGCAGTTTATGTGATGCTGACTTGTCCTCATTCCTTGCTACAAAAATGGCATCCAGAACCCTGGAGAAGATGGTGAACTCACTGCTATTATATGCACTGCTGTAATAGAGAAGGGGAAATAGGAGATATCTTTGCAGACTATAGTAAAAAGAAAGGAATGTAGGACATGCAAAAAATGCATCAACTTAAAAACACTTTTAGAAATCAACTCTGTTGGAGAGGCACAGTCTTCCTGGTGAATGAACACTGTGCTTTCTTCTTCCCTTGTCTGAAGTTCTCATTCATCAAGGGCAGAAGTCAGTAAGGGACCTCTGCTGTAGCTGAAAACAACACAACTTTCATATTTAAGTAAGGCAAAAAGTCAAAAAGGTCTGTGCTGCTACTGGGGTTGAGAACCTGTTCTCTAGTATTTTAACCCCATTTCTGTTAGGATGCTGAGTTGCTGCAGGTGAGGGTAACCAGAAACAGCTGTTTCTGTCCCTGTCCTTGGCAATGCCATAGTACACAGACCACAGCACGACTGTTGACTTGTGGTTCTGGAGATACAGTCCTGGACCTGCGTGCTGCTGGATCACCCAGCAATGAAATCCTGCTTAGGATCCAGCCTGGAAGCCAAACACGGTTTTCTCAKGTTAGCCACAGCATGCAATGAAGACTCGAGGCCTCAGCTTGTTTGCGTTGGCTGTAGGAGGAGACAAATAGCTGATCCACCATATCAAAGTCAGGCATCTATGTTTTGGGGTTAATTTGAACAGCACACAGACGCTTTGCAGCCTATGGCCGTGATGTTCATCCAGCCATAAGGATTACACAGCTACATATCGTGGACACATGACCCGAGATTCAGACAAGTTGATCGTAGTCAGACCAAGAAAGATTTCACCCATCTACCCTAGCAATTCGCATCATTCTTCATCAGGGTTTCAACAGAAAAAGAAGTTCTTTTTATGCTGTTTTCAGCACCCTTTTGTTCATGTATTTGCTAGGGTCTGGTACAGGACCTAGGCTAACATCGTGCTCTTCAGCTGTGTCACAACAAACCCCTGCATACATCCTACATCCATCTCTCCCATTTGGATACATATGCATGAGTAAATGAACTTTATCAAAATCTGCTGCAATGATGAAGTGAGGTAAATTGATACAATAATGTGAACATGCTTCCTTACAGACCGCCTYGTTTTGAGTAATCGTCTGAATATGTACTGGTTTACAGGATGAAATAAATACATGAAATAATTAGGGTAATGGGGAAAGAAAGAGTAACGGGGAGAGGGAATACTAGAGAGTGAGTAGTAATGCATGAATTCACATTCCCTAAGACCTGGAAAAGGCAGAGGAATCGGACAACTATTCTGTACTCCTTGGCAGCAACAGGAGCTCATTTTCATCAACAAAATTGAACCTTAGGAGTTAGCTTGTTTCATAACTTCAGAAAATGCATATTTTCTGTAGGTTTAAGATGAATGCCCCTATGGCAATGTGCAGGAATGATAAAGAATTTGCAATCTAAAGGATAGATGTTATCTAACCAAAGGGGAAGATCTGAAAAGTGGGGACATCCTCTCCCTGTTCTCACAGAAAAAAACATTCCACTAACATTCCAGTTTCTTGAGCGGGAATTCTGCTTGACTTAGGTTTTCATTTCTAACAACTTATTTACTTATCTGAATTTGCCCTTGATGACTCTTCGGTCTTCCATCCTTAGCCAGCCTTTAGTTTTGGTGCTTCCTCTCTTTTGCTGTAACATTATCTCTTTCACTCTCACAGTGGCTCGTAGCAGAACCAGCAGCTACTATTTTCTGATGATGTGACTGGAGCTGCAGGCTGCCTTGGTGCTGCTCCCAGCTCTGCTTCCCCTTGCAGGCAGCACCCACTCACACACAGTCAGTGCTACTTTCAGTCCAAGGTAGCTGGACTGTGTGGCACTACAAGCTAAAATCCAACCGAGCCTGTAAATTTAGGCTGGAAATCCCCCCAAACAAATTGCAGGATAATTTACTTCAGTGCTATCCTGTGGCCCACTGTATTCTACCCCCCTCACAAAAGGCACAAACAGATTTCCTCATGGCTCACCGTGAAAGAAATATAAAGCAGTTCTGCTTATAACAACAAAAAGATTTATGAGATGGATATATCCTCAAGTCTTGGGAGTGTCATGTGCTGATCCTCAGCACTGATGATGCCCTGAAAGTCTGGCAAGCTAAGATTTACAACTGCTTACAGCTGAAGCTGCATAACCCTGTGGCTCCGTCCCTTCCACTTGTGGAAACATGGCGCAAATTGCTCCACCAGAAAGGTGTATGGAGGATAATGCTCACCCTCCTTTGATGGGGAGGAGGGAGATAAGAGCTATAATGATCAGTACATCTCAAAGCTTGTGAAGCTTGTCCCTGGAATAGCTCCTGGGATTTAAGAGCCAAAGGCGTGACCTCCCAGACTGACAGGAGGGTATGAACTGTGTCAGTTTTGCTCTCACAGGAGTACATCAAGGCTAATGTTTTATCTCCTTAATGCTGTTTTTGGTGCTTCTAGAAAGCACTCACAATAAACATAGACTGATCAARTACCTGCTTTGTTAATGAATGTGTAGCTGAAAACTGCTATCAAGGCATGTTTGGTCTAACAACAGTTAAYGTTAAAAAGTTACCAGACTCTAGCTCAGTTTTGTTAGTTTGACTGTCTTGCTCATTATTATCTCCTTGTACGGAGTTTCAGTTATCCTTCAATGTTTACAAGTCACTGAGCTGAACGTGAGATGTAGTTTATCTCTTTGCAAAAGGGTGTTTTCTGCAGACTTGCCTGCCATGCAACAGTAAGTGCACAGAAAATGCTGCCATATGAAACACTGAAATGAGCACCAAGAACAAGTTAAAATGCAGCATAGTGGCAAGGACTGGCAAATCCTGGCTTTTAAAAAGGTATTTCCTCTTTTTCTTTATTGGAAGAGAGAGCATGGTGCTGAACAAACTACAAAACTGCCTAACAGCCTTCCTCCCAGTCACGTGGTTTGCAACTGTTTGGACACACATGGTAGTCTCCTGGCTTTGGGTGAAACTGTATTGTTGTGTTACAGTAAAAAAAAATTATGAGGAACATTATGTATACAAAATCCTTCCCTTGGATACACCTCAACTAATTCACTAACAGTAGAATGTTAAATGGGAAATCATGCTTACATCCTGTTTATAGTTAAGAAGAACATGTGTTTGACAGGAACAGAACATCCTGAGACCTTTCCTATTCTCAGCCTATTTTTGGAGGAACAGGGAAATTTTTCTACCCTCCCAGGACGTTAGCTCTGCACCCCTGAGGAGATCTTACAGATTCAGGAACTAAATTAGGGAGAGATCAGTACTAGTTCATGCTCCACTTCAGGGAAGCCACAATGGTCATTTTGATTATCCAATTTGATTTCCATGTTTCACTTGAATAGTATGCAAAAATTTTAAAGAGCAAGAATCATTTCAGAAAAAAATCCCACCCATAAGCATCTTCAGCTGTAGGAATATAATCTGCGTGAATACTCAGTGAGATGGAGAATTTTGCAAGAGGATAAAAATTACAAAATAAAGGAAGAACAGATGACACGTTCACGTGTATCACAAACTGGCAGAATGAAATGCCAGGGCAGGTTTGGGCTGCGTACCAGAAGCATTGGATAACAGGGTAGGAAATTACATTTACTATTTAGACTTTGGAAGTTTGCTGTTTGGGAGTAGAGATGCATCTACTTTGTTTGAATGCTGACCTGAGTGCTCCGCTGGCTGAAGCTTGTGCAAAGTGGGGTGAATGCCAGCCGACTACAATTTTCTCTTCATTGACACAGGAGTTGTGTTGTAAGACCTATTATACAACTGTGATTGCATGTAAGTAATGCTGATGGTATGGGATTTTGTTACTCTGAAGATTTTAGCTGTATCATTTGCTCCCTTTCTGCTATAAATGTCTATATTTAAATATACATGGTTGCAGATGTGGCCATGCTAGCTTTGAGATTTTGCTGTTCCTGTAAGCAGATAGAGAGTTCTAGCAGAAGAATGCCTGAAGCATTTCATTCACTCTAGGCCTCTGGCTACCAGAAAGAAACTTGAAAGCTGCAGGAAGGGAAAAGAACAACAGAAAAGAAGAACAAAATCCTTAGGACAGGGAACAATTTGTTCATGAAGAAAAGTTAAGTGATGTTGGCTAAGGGAAAACACTAGACATTTGCATAGTCATTCGTGACTGATTATGGGGGTGCACAGAGCAAAAGAAAAGCATCATAGCATGGATGCATTTGAATTCAAAGAAAAACAGGAATCCCAAGGTGACTTTTCTGGACTAGGAGTTTTTGTGTGGGAGATCACACAGAAAATAAGACTGGTTGCAATACTAATAGAAGTAATATTAACAGATGAAAAGAAAAAACTACTTGCTGTCAGCAGAGCAGTCTAATGAATTGCTAAAGAGCCTTTCCAGCCCAGGCTTTACTTCTAATGGGCATTAATTGTATTTTCCATCTATACACAGATTAAAGTGAAGTTCAGTGCAGAATCTGCCTGAGAAATGTACCATAGCCAAATGGCAAACACATACCCAACAGAGAAAACCCTGATTTCTCTATAATCCTGTTACAGTGAAAGTCTAAGCTGCCTCAGTGTATGTACTCTGTCTCTGTGCCAAAGGCTCAGTAAAATGACAGCCCTTTAAGCAGAAAGAGGAGTAGGTTCACCCTTTCCTGAAGCTATGCATGACATTCCCTCACCCTCCCTGTACACCCTTTGCTGGTTTTAATGTTCACTCTTTATTGGGAGGTGAAAGCTAGACTCTGGTGAAAGCTTCCCCTGCAAGGCAGGAGGTGGGAGATTTGCTGAGTGACTCACTCATGCCATACAAAGGGCTCTGCAAGGCTCTTGCAGATGAGCAGGAGGGGAGTGTTCCTTGCAGGTCAGAGAAGGGGAGCACACTCTGCCTTTGGGAAGTCAGGTGGCTCTCAGTCTATACGGCTGGCATGTCCACAAGGAGTGGTGACGATGCTGAACTAAAGGCAGGCAGCAATCATTTCAGCAGAGACTGTTTGAATGCCCTGCATGTATGTAACAATAAAAAAACTATGCCTTGCTATTGTAAAATACTGCCTAATCAGAATTGTCTACATACATCACACCAGTACTTTAGACTGTACAGCAAATGATGGCACCAGTCCAAAAGAGCAGAGAAGGCCTCCAGATGCTGGCCTGAACGGTTTGCAATACTTAAACATAACTTCATCTCTCCCCTTCTTTCCTGTTCATTAAAAATACAATCAGAGAGGATGGGAACTGTAAATATTGGGTAAGTTGACTCTGCAATGAAAACTAACAAGTGGATATACTATGGCATTCACCTTCCCCTGCAAGGATGTTGGGTGTTGCTGTCTAGACAATGTCAGAACTCCAGTTGTGCACTATTTCTTCAAAGCAGCTTCTCTGATCTGGGTGATGATTGTGCCTCCTATGAATGCTAACTTTCATTGAATGTCCTTATTATGGCTGCATCAAAAATTCTTTAATCCTTTATATTTTTAATAGCAAAAAGCCTGAAGCCAAATTTTGTCAGCCTGTAATAAATTCTGTTTTAGTTTTACTGAGAAAGGTCATCCATGTGCATGTGTGTGGGGATGGGCTTTCTTGCCTGAAGGCATCCATGAGCAAAACACCAAACACAGAAAATGCCAATAGAATTCTGTTTCTAATAGTAAAAAACAGTACCAAAAAAGACTTTTTCACTTGTACATCCCAAAATGTTTTGCTATGACAAGTGCCTATTGTACAAATGGCAATAACCATTTAAAAATGCTTATTCAAGATCGTGCTGCAAACTGATGACAATTTAAACTAAGTAGTTTAAAGAGAATATTAAGCCAATTTTGGGCTTTGACCTATCATGTGGTCAGAATAGACATTTGAACTGCATGAAGTTACTCTGACAGTCATGGAGATTAAGATTGTCACTCAAAATTAAATAGAGGTATTGTGTCTCTGATCTTTAAGATTAGAAGAAACACATCCTTTCTGATAGAGGCAGGTGAGAAACAGACTGGGAAACCCAGATACGTAATAGAAGTAGGCAGAGGAGAAACCTGATCGGGGTCTCATGTTTCCTATGTGGATGTCTTGGGCTACTTGGCTATGGGTGTGGAGAGGGCATGCCTGTCTCAGGCTCTTCTATCAGGCGTTACCCTTGCACAGCTAATTCACTACAGAGGCGAAAAACATAAACTCTATGGCCTGATGCTCAGGGCACTCAGCTAAAACACAGGTGAGTAGCCTGGAGCCTAGTCCCGTTAAATGCTTGCTTATGCTAACAGTAAATGGAAGAGTTCAGACTAGAGACACTAGGAGAGATTCACCTTACGTTAATATATAATCTGATAAGTAAAAGATCCTCTTGGGAAATGAGAGAGAGAGAGAGATACTATTTGTATCTGCTTCAAGTCCTCCTTCTTCCAGACCTGCCCATGAACTTGTTGGCTATTTGGGGCCGGGGGGAGTGTCTTCTGATTACTTTTTTTCTTTTGACCAGAGATTCAATCCTGAACAAGAGGAATGTTCTGTCCAAAACTGACATCTGAACAGAAAAAGTTATTGTTTTGAAAGATTATTATTTTTAGACAAAACCCACAAATAACAAAAAAATTAATAAAAAAAAGGAAACTGCAAATCTTTAGAATGTCTTCTCAGTTATGTGGGTGAAAATTTCATAGCTGTTTTCTGAGCCCAAGTAAAGGTAGCAAGGCTGGGCTCAGGGGCAGAGAATCACATGACTGTGCAAGTACTGCACAAGGCATGCTCATGTGCACTAACCTTCTTCTGGGGAAAAAAAAGAAACAGTAATAACATTTTACTAATAGAAATGATTAAAAAAAAAAAAAGCAAACAATGGCAAGATGCGTAGGGACAGGGTGGAAAGTAGTACCAGTGTAGTACAACTAAAGAAATGATCATTTGTTACCCAGTGGTTACTGCTTGTTATATCATCTCCAAGATTTGTGGACTGATCTTAAGCTCCAAAGGTTTATGGATATGATTGATGACATTTATTTATTATAACCTGTATTTTATTCTCATGTGTATAGAGGTCTGAAATAAAAACAGTATATCAAGTGACTCCAGCTTAGCAAAAAATGCATTAGATGACATTCTTAGCTCTGTACAAGAAGATGGAACTGAAAGTGCTTTTTTGTTTCTCTGAGACCCAGATTCAAAACAATCACATGAAATTTTTGATGGGAATCTAGCAAACCTATTTCACTGCTGCAAAAAATAAGGCACCCCTATGACTTCTATGGGAGGTGACACTGTATAGTAGAATAATACAGGTTACGGAGCTTGCAAGGACCCTGTCTCATCACAGCTGCAAATATTATATTAATGATTTGTAAGATAAACCACATTTAAAATCTCCTTCATGTCCTGACTATCATGCTATAAAGCGCCTCAAGGAGTCCTGCAGTAATTTTAACTTAATCCCCTTTCTTTGAAGGGGGATGGCATGGACCTGTACCTATAATATTTACTAGACTTCTGTCTTTAGGGGAAATTTGGATGTTCTGAGGAACTCAAACAAAACTGAAGTTGCTGTTGTTACTTCAGGACAGGTAACCAGTAATAACAAGACCCAAAATTAAAAGAAAATAAGGTTATTTAAGGTCCTAAGTATGGAAATGAAGTAAATATTCTAAAAGCTCTACTTCCACAGGTCTACAATAACAAGAAACTTCAGAGAAGTTACTACTGAATCATTTTTGTTCCAGGTCTGTTCCACCTGCCCATGTGTGCATGATGCTGAGCAATGCCATCTTCTAAATGCACTCATGCTTACATGCAGGTGACTAGGTGATGGGTGATGGTACTGTCCTGTTCACTGTTAAGACCTTCTGAGCTGACTTCAGCCCTTACCTACCACCCTTCTTTCTGAACCACAGTTTTCCATGTTTTTAAATGAATATATTAAAAAAAAAAAAAAAAAAAAAAAAAGGAAATTTGCAGTGGTGAAGAACACTTGATACACTGTCCTGATAGTGGCTGTTAAATACTGGTACCCAGTTTCTTTGTCCTGTTTAATGAAGGTCTTTGGAGTACTGGGTAGTATCATAGGACTTACCACATCAAAGCATTCGCCCAGAAGTGTCAATCACTGTCCAACTCTTCAGAGCTTTCTTTAGAGTTCAAAGGGCTTGGAGGCTTGTGAGGGAAAGGGAAAAAGGCCTTCCCATACTGTGACTTCCTACGGCTGACAACATATATGTGATGGCTTTACAGGTAACATTCACACTGTAATGCATGAGCTGTGGTAGAGGGGATTGCTTTTTCCAGTCCTTTTTCCTTGCCAGAAGATTCAGCAGCTTATTCTGCTGACACCTGCTTTCCAGACAGCTGTGGCATGAGAACTGAAAGATGGGGATAGAAGGGGAAGATAGGGAGAGTCCTAGTACCTCCTTATTTTTTTGTCATTGCTTATTTACACAGTTACGCTTAATTTCTGCTAAGTGTAATGGCTTTATGAGGCAGCAGCAAACCTAAATTGAGGGATTAGTTTTATGTCAGATGTGTACAACTCCTGGTCCTGGTTTTCTTTCTTTCAAGCTTGTGAGAGCAATGCAGTCCCTTAACACAGGGCTAGGCTGTGCCTGGCAGGATTGGAGATTGGGGAAGCAGCAGCCTTTGTGCCCTGTGGAAGGGTACACTGACCCGGGAGTGAAATGCTATTCTGGTCACACCAAGCCATCGATCAAGGCTGTAGGGTGAGGTACAGCAGTCCGAACCACCATTAGAGCACCCTTTTGCTTGATGTGCCCCCGGCAACCACCAGAAAGAGAGCGAGAGATACCTTCTCCTTCCCTCCTGCAATTCCCGCAGCAGGGAGGACCCCTCCTTGCGCTTGCAGGAAGTACCTGTGCGTTTCCCTAAGGCAGAGGCAGTGCAATTCAGCCCTGAGGCAGACCAGAGCCTGTTCAGTAAGTTTGCCTTTTAAAGTCCCAGCCTGATGTTTCTTTCGCACAGTCTACTTATGGATTAGTCCCCACTGCGCAGACCTTCATCCAGAGTAAATCCACATCTCAGCATGTTGAAGACATGCTGAAGACACTTYAATGGTCTTGTGTATGAAAGCGTAGTAAGTCTCTGTATGTCTTCCTCCTTCTTCAGAGACTCAGTGTGGCACTGTACCACTGCAGTGGTGGTGGTGTTGCTGTGATCTCCAAGGCTATCAGCCAGGCAAGGTTTGCAAAGCAGTTAAGTTTTTTAATTAAATAATGAATATAACTGTGGGGAGGGTGAGCATGAGGAAAACAGGCTGCATTTTCTGAGCAGGGCTTGAGTGTCCCAGAGCTTGCCGCATTATTCTCTTTCCCCACGATAATCTTTCTTTACGTTGCACAGCTTGATTTCTATTGGAGCTCTTATTTGAGAAAACTAACAATTTTTTGCTGTTGTGCCTATCTGAATGTTCTTTACAGACTTTTTGTGTCTGAACACATGACAAAGGGCAGGTGCTTCTCAGCAGTCGCTTCAGTATAACACTAATTGATGGTCTTAGTTGATAGAAGCTAAGTGCTCACGCCCCTCAGACTTCATCTGTAGCATTTGACCGTCTCCTTCCACAGTAGATTTAATGCAAATTCTGGAAAAGAGTTTCTTTTATGTTCTGTGCTTATAGCAGAGGTAAGGAAGAGGATGTCCACCGATACAAGCACTTACATTAGAATGAATCATACCTGGTTCAACTCAGCAAATGCAGTTTTCAATTAAGTAGATTTTGTTCTTTTGCCTAAATCTGTCTCTACAGCACACTGCCAGACTTATTTGCTGTCATGACTTTGCCTTCCCCACGACTGATAAAATAGGAAAAAAATGTTCTCTCTGAAAAGATTTGGGGGACAGAAGAAGGGTTATTATAACTCTCCTGAGCCTGTTTTTAGGCAATCCTGATAAGCATAGATTATTAAGAGAAAGGAAAAGTAAGTCTGGAAGCGATTTTGAGAAGACAGTAACGTTATTACTTGTAAGAATGTTTCGAACCAGCTGCTGCTAAAACTCAGTGTAAACTGTAGGTGGCACCATTTGTATAAAATTTTAAAGAGCACTGGGGAAAAAAGCTGTCTCTCTAATCTAGAGTTTTCTGATAGCTTGCCGTGATCGTATAGTGGTTAGTACTCTGCGTTGTGGCCGCAGCAACCTCGGTTCAAATCCGAGTCACGGCAGGGAAAGGTACATCTTTTGAAGAGATGTAACTACAGATTGCATAGCAAAAATAATGTTAGTCATGTCTAAGACTACAATAAGAAAGCAATTAGAAGCTGTGTAACTTTTACAAGAATGTTGTGCTAAAACAGTATGTGCCACAAGTATTAGTTCAGTAATCCTATTGCCAAGTGTGATTTTTTTTTTTTTTTTTTAATTTAAAAGTTTATGGATACTGTGATAAACACAGTGGCATAGTGAACATGTAATTTTTACTCATTACAGCTACTTAAAATCTGGACTGAGCCATGAAGCCTGTTTGGTTTTGATCTTTGCTAGTTTTTCATGCTAATAAAGCAATCAGCCTGAATTACTTGGAAATACGACAGTGGTAGATGGAAATCCTGCTTACCTAGGCAGGAACTGCTGCTAGCAGAAGGTCTTTGCTGGAGACAGACAAAAGGAACCATCACTTGTCAGTGATTCCAATGATTCCCTTTTTTTTTGTGGTACAAACAGTGTGTAACTTCACTGTCCTGCCTCACTGAGTAACAACAGCTCAGATTCTCAGAATGAAGACTTCTAAAATGACCGTGTGGATTTTATAAATTAGTTATGGTAACTAATGACAGTTTGTGTAATAAATGATAAATTAACAACAAAATTATATAGCTGGTAACAACTACAGTAATAAAAGATCATTATTATGGAGTTTATCAGATTATTTGGATGCCACCGAATAGAGTTTCTCATAGTTGGTTCTTTAATTTGATAAGGAGTTAATTCAAGAGCAAGCGCTGTTTTTCTCTCACTGTTGCATCTGACGGGACATCAGTCCTCTGCATAACGCATTACATCTCCACCAGGCTCAGATGGATTCAAGTTTCATGCAACAGGCCCAGCTCTTGCAGAGTGTGAATGACAGGTGCCTTTCTCTCTGCAAAGCAGCAGGAACTTTCCTCACCCTCCTACCCAGTGAGGAAGTGAAACAAAACACCCCTATCAGGAACAATCAAAGCCCTGTACGCCTGCAAACCTGGGAGGGCACCTCACCTCTGGAGGCTGTAGGCTTGGGTGTCCCAGTATCAGTGTAGTAGGCTAGTGACCCCTGGCATCTTATCACCTCCCTCAGGTTCACAAAAGCTCTTTCTGTTGTGTTTTTTAAAATACCTTCGGGTATTCCTCTGATTGGCCTCAGACTTCCTGTCTAAATATCACTCAGCCTTTTAGGAGCACATCAGAGCAATTAGCTCTTGACTTCTTGGTCTAATTGATGGGACAGATGTGACTGATTTCCCAAAAGAAAGCAATTTAGAAACATGCACTAGTGTGAAAGAGACCAGGATGATCTTTCACACTCTGTCTCTGCTGTAGTCTCTCAGAAATGTCATCTGTTGCGTTAGATTTTATAAACTCCAGAAATACAAAATTAACTCACCACAGGTGTATATATTATTTAAAGCACCCTAGTGAATGAAGTCCTAGAACAGAAATACAAACATTGCAGTGCCAGAAATTCTGCTCTACTCATGCATCATCCTGAGGCTGCCGAAACACTCAAGCCTCACCCCTGTTTTACCTCAGCCTCCCTGGAACCGTCTTCTCTATATCCAGTGTTCATCTGTAGCTAAAGTGTAGAAACACTGTATTACCTTATTGCTAGTTATAGTAATATTGATTATTTTTAAGAGTTTTGATAGCACACTAGACAAATTCAAAATGCCCTTTTTTTTAATTTTATGATAAGTTAGCCGGAAGCAGTGGTCATTCTGTTCGCTTTATTTTATTTAGGATACCGATATCTGTATTGCTAGCTCAATGCTAGCACTATAAACTGAGAGCAAGAATGGTGGAGGCAGATAATCAGACCTTTCTTGCCAATTCCCCCTGCAGTTATTTGTTCTCCCCAGAAGAGAATCAAAATTAAAACCCAACTTCATTTTGGCATATAAACATGCAAGTGCAGGTGGCTCCCAACACTCCATTTCCTGAGAAAATATTTGTCAATTTTCCCATCTCATTAGGGAAAAAGAAAACAAAAAGTTTTGTACAAAACAGTTTCCAAGGATAACAGGATTGCAGACTAGGAAACAGAGAGATATAATCCTGGAACTGATTTTGAAGCTTGAATTGTACAAATAATTGTCTGTACGTTTCTGAAATATGCGGGTCTTCATTTCTAGCAGACATGTCCAGATAACACTTTTCCAGTTGGAAACCATGATCTAATAATAATATGTTGAAAATATTAACAAGGATCCAGGTTTACATATTTCTGAAGCTCTGAATTGTTTTTGTCTAAGAACGCTTTGAAGGCCAGAGAGAAGAGTTTGCTTCAGCAGCCTTCTCTGCCTTTACACAGCAAGGTGATCTGGTGGGAAATGAAGAATAGTAATTTAAAAATGAGACAGGAAAAGAGAGTGCATGCCTTTCTCTGCAGCTCTTATGTGTCCTTTTGTGCCTGCCATTGTTCTCGTGCATGGCCCGTTCTGTGTAGAACGTAAAAACTTTAAGACATAGAGGTGTCTGTTTCTGTATCCCCAACATGCCTAATTTTGGCTCTGAAACTAATAGGATGTACCCATTGACAGTGCTTGGGAAGAGATTTTTTTCTTGTTACTGTATTTTAACATTAGCTTTTGATTAGGGTTAAAACTGCTAGAGTCTTTAAGCTATGGAGAAAGACACCTAGTTGTTAAGAAGGCAACACTGAACAGAAAGACTCAAAAAACTTTTGAAATATTGATTGAACCTGACATAGTTCTACTTCCTTAATTTTTCAGGAGTGCAGCAGAGTTGGCTGTATCCTGTCTGATGTTCATATCAGGTGTTGAGCAGGACAGAAAGCAGTGGCTGTTTTGAATCTGCAGTCATCAAATCAAATTAATTCTGTTTTTCATTCTCTTTACAGGAGTGCAGCTCATATTAAAACTTTTATAGGTCCCTTCTGAAATCCTTTCAAAGGGCTCTGGTCAAGAAGACTCTTTGAAAGGAGATCTTCTGTGGTAAAGAGAACTCCTGAAAGCTTAAATAGCTGGTTGTGCTTTAGCAAAGAATGCCAGGAATTCATTTCACAGGTGGGATGATTTTACCTCTGGAAATTCAACCCTGAGTTTACAGGGTATTATTGCAGGATGGGTAGTAATTGGGGAAAATTTGGCAGACGGGGAGATTCCTGAGCCTGATGTGTAAACATAGCTGCATAAACAATGTCTGATGCTGCAGTTCTGTAGCTTTTCTCATAATCTGTCTTTGGTGTTCCTTAAAAGAAAGCACGTCCTGCTCTCTAAATAAGACTGTGTGGCTTCTTATTTGTAAAGCTCCAGCAGTCAGTCACAGCACTGGAGAGCGCTGCACTGGAACACATGTGAAGACTGTGGTCAATTTTTGAAGCTTTCGACTTGTACTGCTTTGGGTTAAGCTTTGGCTCAGGTTTGAATCCTACAACGTCCTGTACTACGTTTCAAACTACTGAGTAGGGCCTCATTTCACTTCTTCATCAACAGTTCAGCACAAATCCCAAAACTACCGAACATCCAAAACTATCTAAATAATGTTTTCTGTTGCTTTTTTAAAATTTATTTCTCTCTGGTTTTATATCTCTCGAATTCTAAACTCCCAATTTTTTATTCTAAAAACTTTATAGATGTGTCGTCTTGATTTGGAATTTCAGAGAAGCAAAATCAGCTCTTTGAGTTAGATTCAAACACATCTGATAAATATCTCTTTCACAAAGCTTTGTGAAAGTCATTCATGTGCTTAATGTTTTACAACTTTTTCCTGCACTCTTTTATAAAGAAATGTGGTACATGTTTTCTGTCCACCAAATACAACTCAGAAGATGACACTTTGTGATATTCCTTTTAAAGGAATTTCTTCTTTGTCACAAAGAAGCCTCCATCCAAAGGGATCCCAAAACACAATGTCTTAAAAATCTTTGACAAGAGAGCATAGTTTTGATATTCCGTGCTATTATAGCAAAAATTTTCTCTTATAACACAGTCTGTAATGTTAGCATAATCAGTGTCTCTGTGCTGCTACCTACGTACCTCTTGCACCTGAGAGCTGTGGATGGAGCCAACAACATAGCCACCGCACTATTTCTGGTAATGTCTTTCTTGTGGATCCTTGCATTTCCAGTTCAGGTCTTGTGCTTCCAGACTCCTGGAATAATTTTTTTTTTTTTTTTTCATTCTCTGATATGAGCAGCAAACCTTTTATTTTACTCTCCAGAATTGTATCACTAATTTGTTTGGGGGTGGCAGGTATATCTAAACTCTTTTAGGAAAATCTGGCATAGTAGGATGTGTTTATTCTGGGACCTGCACTGTTGCTATTATTCACCATGCAGCTGAAGGCGAGAGGGTGTACTGACCTTTGTACTGGCACAGAGAAGAAAACTTCTTTATGATATAACCATGGAGGCATTTGTATTAAAACCACATGGGGTTAATTAGTGTTTTACTGTTACACTTGAGAAGGAAAAGTCTGAATCATTTAGCTAAAGCAACAGTAAGAAAACTAGCATATCATGGAAAATTCTCTTCAGAAATACAATTTGAAGGTTTTTTGTGTAAGAACTGAACTTGACTGAAAAATAATTGCAAAAGAACTCTAGAAGGCCTAATATAAGAAACATGAAATCTTCCAGAGAGACAAAAGTGTAAATTCCAGAAAGAGATTTAAGGTTGATCCACCAGCTATTGAACTGCTTTGTTTCACCATATTGTCCTTCCTACTTCTTGGTTGCTGAGAGATGAGTTTAATGGAATTAAATATTCCCTGCTGGTCTTCATAGTTATGCGAGTCCCACTTTAAAAACAATTCCTTTTCATCTTAATAGTTTCAAGATAGTCTTACTTCCTTACTGAGCCCTGGACAGACACCTGGAGAAAGTTTGCCAAGAGCTGGGAAGCCTGTGTCTGAATGCCTGAATAGGGTTTGACCTCAGAAGGACATATACTGTCTTCAGTAAGGAAAACATTTGAGAGTCCGGCCTCAATTGTTAGAAACATACAGCGATTTCCCATACATGAATATTTGCTGCCTTCTCCTTTTTCGTCCCCTGTTTTTTCTTTTGACTTGTAGTCAGGCTGTGTGCTTAGGTATGAAGAAACCATTTAGTCAAAATGAGTAGTTTTTACTTCAGTCAGCAAGGTGTATAGCTATCTAATGATGAAATTAGAATTGGTCATATGATCTGAAGTTCATTAATACATTTTTGAGCGTCTTCTATTAATAACGAATTAGAACTGTGTTGCTGCATGGTTCAAGCACTATATAAAGTGCCTATCTGCAGGCACTTGGGAGTGTTTCCTGAAAATTCCTTTCCTTGTGCCTTTCAGCTAACTTCTTTACCTCACCATCCCCATACTGGACAACCACTGGTCCCTAACACCCCCGCCCCAGTAAACAGCAATACCCACAAGGCAGCATAGGCGGAACAAGGGAATAGTGCTTAGATAAACAGAGAATCATGTCAGACCATTTTCCCACCTCTTGGCAGAATCCTCCCAGTCACATCATCCTCTCCCCACAAAACAGTACTGCGTTTCCAGCAGTGTCTTGCTTCTCTTTAATCAAATTTCAGATCTAGACATGATGTCTCCCATTTGCTGCTATTGATTACCAGCCTCATAAGTGCATCATTCTTGGAACAAAGATACTAAAAAGACTCACAATAAAGAAATTAATTGCACATAATTTCATGCCTCCTTTGCTGCTCTTTCCTGAAAAATTCTTCTGGAATTTTCTTCTGTGGTGAGTCATCCCTGGGGACAGATCATAGAAAGAAATCAATCTTCACTGGGAGAGAGAAAGGAGATATGTTAACAAACTGACAGAGTGAAGCCAGCGAAAATGTTGTCCCAGACAACCTTAGTACAACAACATCTGTGTGAACTGCTTCAAAATCACACAAAAGGACACAAAAAACCTATGGTGCAAAGAGTGTCAACCACCTTACCATGTAGCAGTGATCTACATGAACTTTTTTGTGCAGCTTCCTCTCATCTGTTTTTTCCTGTGCTTCAGACACTGAAGCAGAGTACTGCAGAGTGAGGGCTCGGGTGGGTGTCATGTCCCCAGTGGTGTGTCTCCAGCAGCAAGCCTCCAAAAGCAAGGACTGAAACAGTTGCCTCTCCCCTGTGCCGTGACTCGGATTTGAACCGAGGTTGCTGCGGCCACAACGCAGAGTACTAACCACTATACGATCACGGCAAGCTACAAAGGACATGTCCAGTGTCTCATGTTTTCTGTCCCCTCTAGCAGAGCCATGCAAGCATTGCCACCTAGCGTGGGCCGGCTGTCATGTTCCATGTGCTGGCCTCCTCCCGAGGGTGACCACTGCGATTGTGGCACACCCGGGCATCCCCCAACCTAAGACAATGCTGCTGACAGAGAACTGCATGCAGAAGACAGGCACACATGTTGTGGTGGCAGAAAAATATTCCTGCTCCTTTTGGCAATTGCAGTCTGGTGTGGAAATCTTTTGTTGCCTTCTGTTTGGCCAACGTCTATCTTCAAACATACAATAATTTTGGTCTGTGAATCTTCTTCCTGTTTTCCATGCTGTGCCTAGTGATGGAGGAAAATCTGGTGATAGGACATTCAAAGTTACAGAATTATTTTAAAAGCTGTTGAAAAGGAGGCATAAAAACACATGTTCCCCTCCTGCTGTAAGTCAAATTTGAACCAAGGTTGCCGTAGCCACAGCACATAGTACCAGCCACTGGACTGTCACAGCAAGCTGGCACATTGTGACAGGTTTTGAACAGACACGGCAGAAAAATAAGATTTCTAGTAAAATTTCAAATGTTGACAGCACGGAGTCATCAAAGAAGGATTTCTACTGGGGTTTGAGAGTTAATGTTTCAAAACACAAGTGTTCATAGTAGAGTTATTCTAATAATTGTCTTTATTAAATAAAGATCTCATATCCACCATTTAGTCTCACTTTTTAATTCTCTGTCTGACAGTGATAACAAGAAAAGATTGATAATAGCAAGTATCTTCACAATTTTGTTAATTAGTTAAAAAAGTGGAAGGAATTGGTGGCTACACCAGGTGGTTGTGCTGCCATTCAGAGGGACCTTGTCAGGCTGGAGAAATGGGCTGACAGGAACTCCATGAAGCTCAACAAGTGGAAGTGCCAAACCCTGCACCTGGAGAGGAACAACCCCATGCACCAGTACATGCTAGGGGCTGACCAACGGGAAAGCAGCTTGTCAGAGAAGACCCTGGGAGTTCTGGTGGACACCAAGTTGACCATGAGCCAGCAATGTGCCCTTGTGTCAAAGAAGGCCAACACCCTCCTTGGCTGCATCAGGCAGAGCATTGCCAGCAGGTCAAGGGAGGTGATCCTTTGGTGAGACACATCTGGGTGGTGTTTCCAGTGCTGGGCTCCCCAGTACAAGAGAGACATGGACATACTGGAGAGAGTCCACTGAAAGGCCACTAAGAAAATTAAGGGCTTGGAGCTTGGAGAAGGTGAGAGAGCTGGGACTTTTTAGGCTCAAGAAGAGCAGACTTAGGGGGGATCTTATCAATGTGCATAAATACCTGATGGGATGGTAAAGAAGATGGAGCCAGGCTCTTTTCTGTTGTATACAGTGACAGGACAGAAGGCAATGGGCACAAATTGAAATAAAGGAAATTCCTTTCAAATCTAAGAAAAACTTATTTACTGTGAGGGTGGTCGAACACCAGACCAGGTTGCCTGGAGAGGTTGTGGAGTCTCCATCCTTGGAGATATTCAAACCCAGCTGGACATGGTCCTGAGCAACCAGCTGTGGCTGACCCTGGTCAAGCCATGGTGGGACTAGAGACTTCCAGAAGGGCTGGCCAGCCTCAGTGATTCTGATTCTCAGGAAAGCATAGGAAAAAAAACCAACACAGACCTGTCAACCAAAATAAAATGTTAGTGCTTGCAAATTTTTTTTTTTTTAACATTTCTGTAATGTATAGCTGTGCTTAACAGCACAGGCAGTTGAGCAGAGGGAGTCCATGAGTGCCAAGAAATGAGATACTGAAAGCTTGACAACCTTCCCTGTCAACATCCGCAAAGCCTGTGAGAGCCAGAGAAATAAGCAATAGCTAGAGGTCGAGCATCTTGGTACAAAAACATTTAGGACAACTTTAAGTGTCTTCTCCTATGTTTTCACAATTGACAAAGACTTTGTAACATGGATCTTGCCCGGTACATACATGTGTTATGTTTTTGCTGGGAGTTAGAGGTGCCAAGTCATGGGTATGAGCGGTTAAATGTACAGATTAGCAAGATTGCCTGGAATTTTCTAGCTTCTCTTTTTGCCAAGGTGAATGAATACAGATTACATTGTTTCAGCCAAACTCCCTGTGATTATGAAAAAAGGAGTTGGCTAATTTTTCTTCTACTAACCACAAATAAATAAAAAGATGTCAGTTTGCCAGTCTATTCAGATTATGCTTTTTTTTCTTTCCTTTTTTTTAATAACTCCACCCAGTGTGGTTGGTTGTATGTGCTGGCATAATAATAGGAATATCCACAATTGTGCTGCAAATTAATTCCATTTCTAGGAATTTATCTTGTCCCAGTATTGCAGTGCCTTGGATTTGAGCCAAAGGCCTAAATTATTTTAATAGTGCACAAGGCCACATTTCTGCATGTAAACACGTATGTACAGCTTTTCTTGCATGATTTGTAAGATTCTGTGTGCTAAATGACTTGTACATATGTAATACTCACACATGGTCTCATGTTGATTGAATGCGTATCTGCTTCATATTTAAGGCCTACTAGCAGCCCAGTAATCTATTGCTCTGTCACTTCCATCCTCTGTACTTCTCTTTTGTTGAAACCAAACCAGATTATTGTCAGAGAACCCAATGCAAAGCTACTGATTGCATGATACTGTGTGTCATTCAAGAAAAAGAGTGATTTTTAAAACATTTTAAACTCAAAAGCATGTTTGCAACATTAGTAAGTACACCTCTGCCTTTGACTCAGCTTGTGCATTTGTAACTGTTAAACCTGACTAGTTGGTGTTGGCACCAAGGGAAAAACTTGTCACATTAGACTGTGTTAGCATGTCTGAATACAAATCTGTGGAGAGTCTTCGATTTGATAGCATGTTAGTTATGTTTCTTTAATTGACTGTGGTTGGTAAAATTTAGCTAAGAGCTTGATTAATTTGGAAATTGGGAATCTTGGCCTAGTAGTACTGAATACAAGTAGGTCTCCTTGAAATAATTCTGGCACACTGTGTTTCCAGTATTTCCCCCATTTAAAAATGATCCAAGAGGCAGTGGTTGGGCCTAAATTGGTAGCAGAAGCAGAAGAAACTTAGCTATGCTCACAGATGGTAAGGTTGCCTTACATTAGAGTAGACAACAGCAATGGCAAGGAAAAGAGGGTTCCAGAATAAGACAAAACCCAGAGGCAAGTGGATTTGAACTAACGACACGTCATCTTTTTTGTGTTCAAGGTGCTATTTGGGGATAGCAAGACCTCTCAGGTGTATAAGCATCATAACACACAGTGGTAGAGCAGACCCCTGCCCCAAGACATCTAAGAGGCCATTTGTAGTACAATTTTTGGTATTGCAGGAAATGTTAGTGCTACAGTTCAGACTATACTATTGCTTCCAGCAAAATCCTGTTGCCCTGTCATCTGTCTTCCCCTTATGTTACTGCCTTTCTTTCCTTATGTATCATGACTTAAATTTTCACTGGATTGAAATTCTGTTCCTGTGTAATTATATCAATATAAAGGAACCTATGGATACATGTAATGGGTTATTTCCCTCTTGAATGATGACATAACATCTAGCAAAACGGCCCCAGAGTAAGAGGTTTTTTCCTGGGCTGTGTTAAGGATGCAGAAGAGCTAACTCAGCTGCTAAGCCCTGTGCACTTTTCTGAAAAAAAGAAGTGAACCTCCCTAAGGTGTGCGCGTTTCAAAGCAAACTCTTTGATAAACTAAGTTCCATTGCAATCATCCTGATGATGTGGTACCATTAAATGAGCCTGAAAAGTCCTTGTGATTGAACTAAACACTTGCAACACAGTATTATCTTTGCAACTGGGTAAAACATAGAAATTGAGCCTCTTATTATGCTTATTTTTTTAGTTGTCTGAGTTGTTATGTGTGGACAGATTATATGAGACTTCAATGCAGTCTGCAGAATGCTTAGGATATGTATGCAATGTAATATTAGACAGTAAAAATATTTGGTTTTGAAGTGTATTTCAATAGTGTTGAAGTGTTTTTTCAATAGAGTTTTAAAAAAACCCATCCTTTATCAAAACTTTAAGTTGATGATGGACATCTCACTATTTAAAATAACTTTTTAAATTAATTTCTCATCTTATGTTAGTACTGGCTTAATGTAAGAGCTAGTGAATGTTTTTTACTTAGACAAGAATTTTCATAGTGTCTAAACAATACACTGGATAATAAACCTGCCTTTAAGTAAATCTGGTTGGCAAATCAAACATAGGTGAGCCTGAGGAAATCCGTAAAGCATCCTATGATCCTCTTCAGTTGAAATTCTTCTGGTGCAGAAACTCGCCTCACATAATGCTGAGAAGAAACCAGAGGGGAACAGTGACAGTGACTGAAAGCTAACACCTATCCCATCCAGCTGTGTTTCAGTCTGCCTGGCACACATATGGCAAAACTTGTCTTCATTCATGACCAGTATTTGGTTTACTTTTTATTTTTGAAAGTTGTTCTAGCTCCAAGGCAGTTTAAAGGTGATACATCCCTCCGTAATGGGCATGTCAGACCAGAACAGACCGTTGTTTGGAGACTCCTGGCTTGAAATCCTACCTTTTATACTCAGATTTGATGTAGGTGCATGGATAGCTACAGTCAAGGCCATCTGTTTAAAGGAAGTCCTGCCTGCAAAATTCTCAGACTTTCGGGTGTTACAGTGCAGAGGAACCACGCAAATGTAGGTTGCTTGGCTATCCAGACAGTACTGTACTGCATCTCTTCAGAAGAAACTCTTCTATCAAATAAATAAGGCAATGGTGGAAAAATTTTGTGTGAGCCACATTTAACTTGATTTACAGCTTGTTCTATGGAAAGGATAACTGTGAGGCAAAAACACAAAGGAAGTGTTCACACACCTCTCTTGTGCAATGGCTGCTTAATGTTGTATGTGGTGGACTGACAAAAATATTCAGAGCAGCTGTAATAATGGAATACTCATCAGGTCATTCCAATCACATAACCAAACTGTATCTGATCACGGATGGTATTTAAGCATCTTTCAAATTAGGTAAATTATTTAAAACCCAATTTTTTTAAATAACAGATTGTTGATAAAAAGAAAAATTAATTGAGAATACATTACACTCTCAGAAACTCAGCTTTCACAAAACAAGGTACACATGACACCCAGAATGTTTTTTAATAAGGTTTAGGTTTTGTTGTTGGAAATAAACAGATCTGTCTGACTTGTTGTTCCAATATAAAGATTTCTCTCAACAGAATTATGTAACAAGGAATGAAATAACTTTTCAGTTGCACTTCTGCAGCCAAACAGCTTGTTATCTTCACCTTGGTCTAGGCAGCATTGTCCCCTTTAGCGTCAACCAGCAACCATGAATCCCCCCTCTTTCTATTGTGGGCATCCCAAGCTCCTGTGCTTCTTCAGTTCGAAAGATGTTGTTAGTTTCCTGAAATCTTCATCGTGATGACTAGTTGTGACACTTCCTCTAACACAGGAACAGTCATTAGCAGCATAGCATAATCCTTCTAGCAATATATTGCTACTATCCCATGCCTAGCAGACACCAGAAGTGCATGAATCAGAAGCAGTACCTCTCCGTGCCAGGGAGTCTGCTTTGCTGCCCTGATGGATATTTATGATAAAGCCACACGATATCCGTGTTTGCCTACCATCACCAGCTCATAGCACCTACGGCTGGAGTAACTGTTCACAAATATTGCTGTTACAGCTCAACATTTATCTTCAGCTATCAGGTTGCACTCATTGCTGTTCCAGGAAAAATGCTACCAATGCCACACACAGGAGGACAAAAATGTCTTTGTAAGGGAACTCACAGAGATTCCTTTTTGTCCGTTTAAAGACTCCTCTTCTTTCAGCTGCTGCCTGTAGGCCCTGATTTCCAGTGTAAAATCATGTCACAACACAATTAACAAGAGACTAATAAAAGATAAGATGGGCCATAAACAGTTCAGTTACGTGGACTGTTGTGCAAATTGATCAAATCTTTGTATAATTTTGCTAAAACTGGAAATGGTGCTTCACCTTCTGTAAAGGTGCTTTCAGGTTTCTTCTCTGAGCGTTTTTAGGGATATTGCCACTCCTGTTACCAATGTTTTTTTCAGAGAAAGGTGACGTTGGTACCACCAGAACTGCTGTTACTCAGAACATCCCTTGTTCAAGTCCACGTATATCGTCTATACAGGACTACTCTTTCTGGTTTTTGGCTATCAAAAACTCTTTTCTCCTCTTCTGTCTTCAATGTTTCCTTCAGCTTTTAAAATGTTTTATTGCTGAAAACACCCTCACAAGCATAGTGGATGGTATATTATAAATATATCACAAGTTCATTCTGTATAATGCTGACAACACAAACTTAAGCGTTAGGCTAATAAAATACTATTACTGTCAATGAGATAACAGCAGTGTACCAGTAGGCCCATGAGAGCTCAAATACATTTCCCTCTTCATATCGTCCCATTGGCAACTGGCAGATGTTGACTACACACATGCTAGTGCTTGCCCTGCTTCTGTGAGGCTTTTTGGATTGCAATGAGAAGATACTGTAATTTTTGGTTTTTTTTTTTTTTTATGTACCATCTTACATCTCTGGGGATAGCTTTTGTCAATTCAGTTGTGACCCTTACATTGGCTGCATTGAGAGCTCCCTAAGCACCAGCCCAACAACCCACACTATAAACCCCACATAAATGCATTTTCTGTTCTTGGTAACAAACAGTAGATTTTAAAACTTATTCTAATATCAGTTAATTAGTGTTAAAATAAGGGGGTTCAGATGATTGTAGTCAGATTTTGTTGTGCTAATTACCTCTTGAATATGCAATTTGGGGTTAGGAAAGTGCTGCTCAGGGGATGACAAAATGAGAGGCGCTGTTAGTAGAGCCCCTTTAAACACTGGAGGTGGCAGAACTTTCTAGTGCTTTCAGTCCTAAAGTTAGAAAGACATTACACTCCATGATGAGGTCTTTTATTGTATTTACTGAATGCAAAACAAACAAATAAACAAAAAAACCCCACCCAAACCCCACACATATATTGTTAAAAAATTTCCCAGTTATCTTATTTAATATGCTACATGCAGCTAAAAGTGGTTAAGATCCCATATTCATGATGTTTTGTTACACTGCAAAATTGCAGAGTATAAAAATTATCTGGCCTAGATTTGCATGATAATTAAGATTCACCTGGCAGGAGTTCATAACGAACAGGCGCAATAATGTCAAACCTCTGGCTTCCTTGAGAAATCTAGTTAGTGACCCCTTGCTCTGCATTTAACTGGTCTGAAAGAGATTTTCTTATGCTGAATAAACATTTTTAGAGAACACCTACTTTTAAAAAAGCTCAAACAATTTGTTGGTTGGTATCTGTGAAATAACAAAAAGTTAAGCGATTACCATGTTAAAAATCAGTCCAGGAGCTGGATAATATCATAATCTAAACCTCAGAACTGAATTAAGCGCATTGATTAACACAATCTGATTCTGGAGATTGACTCACACTATTAAAATCTATTCAGTGGCTATTAAATGATTGTTTAAACAGAGAATTATTATTTAATAGTGATTTCACCAGTTATGTCTACATTTTGAATATTTGAAGGATTCAGATTATTCACTGATATGGTCTGATTTGTTTCACTGAGAATCTGTCCTTAATAGGTACTTCTTTGGCAAAAAGTATACTGGGGTTGAAAGAAAAGTGACAAGGTTTTCTCTGTGAGCAGGAATGCTGTTTACCAAACCTTTCCTCACCATGTTCCTCAATATCTTTCCCTTTCTGATGTACATCAGAATCATATTAAACACGTGATGGGGGAGAGCTTTTATAAGGTTTGGGGCTGTAAAGTAATTGCAGTTTCACATGCTGTTCTGTTTGTAATTGAACTAGGTTTACTGCTGCCACCTCTCATCTGTTTATCACTGCTACATTCACCAGAGATTATAACCAGTTCACATCTACCAGCATAACCAGCCATGTGTTCACCCTCTAAGGGGGCTCTCAGGATGATACATGTTCCCTAAACATCTTTCTTGGTAGGAAAGACTGATTATGAGTGAGATAGGAGGTGATTTTGGAGGATGGTGACAGAGAACAATAATGTTAACCTAGCTCAGTTGTGCTAGAACATCACGGTTGATACCTCACCTGTCTGTAGTATGAAAGAAATTGGGAAAATTGGCCATAGGCTTGCATCAGCTGACCACAGTAGGCATGTCATTCAATCTACATATAATTAGGTCTTCCACCTGTAAAACATCTCTCAAAGGCACTGTGAGAATTTCATTTCTTAATGTTGGCAAATCTCTGTTTCTCAGAAGAGAGTACATTGTCTATGATATCTAGATATTAATTAAATTATATAAATGATATGTCAGTGTCATTTCAAAATCAGATATATTCCTAAGTATAATTAAAAAACTCCTTTTATGATGCATTAGTAGCAATTACAGCTACAGGATCCTGATATTTATGCAATCAAATAATTACCAAACAAATTATTACATGAGCTGTCTTAAATGAATATAAACTGAAAAGGTTAAAGTAACCCTGAGGCAATTAATCTCTTCTTCTGCAATGACCAGTACCATGAAATGTTTATCAAACATGACCTTATCTTCCCTCATTTTGCAGTTCACTGTCAGTGTCCTCAGTCTACAGTGCATTCATTGCTATGGTATTTTGTGAGGAGAGCAAAGCACTGAGAGCCCAGAAATCTGACTTCTGTTCTCTGTTCTCTCCCAGTCCTCAGCAAGACATCTAACTATAGCTCCTTATTTTTCATATGTGTAAAATCCAGACAACAAAGGAAAATAATCATGGCTGATAGAAAAATGCTTTGCAAATCATAGATGAAACACATGAAAGAAGGTCACCCACAACAGGTGGGTAATTTTAACACCAGTATGTATAACACTGTCCTAAATGTGGCTCCAACTCAAATGCCTAACGGCAGTCTCAACAATGATAATTGGTTGGAAGTATTTAAAGTCTTCATAAGTATTAACCAATACAGTTTCATAGTTTTTCTGAGACATTATTGCCCTATACAAATAATAAGTTGAAGGAGAAAGAGGTAATTGCCATGCCTGTCATGACATAAATTTTTATGATGACTCAAATGACAGAATTGATCCTGATTTTAGACTTCACTTTGACTAAAAGTGTAGCACAATGACATTGTTATTCCTGTCAAACACAGACCATGGGGCTTTTTTTTGTGTTACTAGATTACACAAATGTGCTTACACTGAAGTTACGCTCCATGAAAACCATTCCAAATGATTTATCTGTTAAGAATTAATACCTTGTTTCATGTAATTTGACTTACTACGTCTGGTTAGGCAATGTTTTTTTCCCCAAAACCTTAAACAACTTAATAATTAACTGAGCATTTTCACTGGGTAAAACAAGCTCCCTCTGCTGGCTCTGCAGAAAAGAATATGGATCTCTCTAGGTCCCATGGATGAAGGCTGGGCATTGACTGGGGCTTTGCCATTCGTTTTAGGAAAGTGGATTTTCTTACTGATCTTGCTTGTTAAAAGCACCGCTTAAAGGACAAGGAGTCAAAGCTTTATTTACAAGGAGTGTTGAACCACTGAGGAAGACTACTGTCTCCAAAGGGACAAAAAGGCCTTTCCTGAGACTAGTGTTTTTCACTAGTCGTTAGAAAGCCACCCCTTTCTGTGAAAAGAAACTAAGATTTTGAATAGTAAAGGAAACTGTGTTACACCTCTTTCAACCCTGAAGAGCTTAATTCACTGGCTGCTATACCTCACATCTGTCTTTCCCATGACAGCAGAAAAATTGCTCAGTGCTCTCTTTCAAAAGCATGAGACTGGTTTAAAAATCATGAGATTTGATATGAAACCATTAAGACACCAAGAGAGCACATTTTTGGAGGGGCTGTGCAGAAGGGGAGAACAAACAGATAACTACTTTTTGGGGTGCTCTTTTCTTGATGAAAACTGAGATTATATCATCATAATTTTATTAGTTTATTATTTATTAATTATAATTAGATGGCTATAATTATAGTTATTATATAATCCTCACTCTCCAACTTAAGGAAAAACACCAAACATCATGAAAATCAGAATTAAATAATGTCATACAACAACACTACAATTCATAAAATCTGCAACAAAGTCCTCATTTTTCAAAGTTMGGTATGAAACAAAAATCAACTATGACAAAATGTGCCCTTCCTAAATACTGTTTGGCCTTTTGATCATTGCTCTCCTTGGACGCAGCATATGCTAGCTGCTGTGTATGAACCAAGGAGCTTCTAAGATGCGTGACATGTTTCTGTTCCAAGTTGCAAAGTTTCATAGATGTTTGTAACATTCTGTCCTTACCAGGAGCTGTGACCAATTAAGCCTAGAAAGCTCTCTTGGACAGATCAGCTTGTCTCCAAAACAGACAGAAAGCATGTTCCATATTAAATTGTATTATTTTGCACATCTAATTTAAGACCCTCTGGGAACTGGTTTTCATAAATGCCACAGCATCTCACTCCTCTTCCCTGCCTCTTGTAGCAGTCTAATACCTGATTGTTACATACCTAGACCTTTTGGGGTTTTATTCATGTGGCTTAAATTTTGACCTGTAATATGCAGATGCTGAAGAAGGAACAAAACTGTCTTTCCACGTAACTGTGGGAACTCTTTGCTTTGTTACATGGGTATAGGAGGATTGTGTGCTTCAGCATAGCTGCMCATTTAGATCTGCATTTTACCCTCCGCTTCTTCATATCTAAATGTACACTGCTAACTACCATAGAAAGGGTAGTTATTCTTAAACAGGGTGGGATTAATAGACTATGCCACAATTTCCCATGGGAAAAAGCTGCTCAGAATCACAGAATCACAGAATGGTTGAGGTTGGAAGGCACCTCTGGAGGTCATCTGGTCCAACCCCCCTGCTCAGGCAGAGCCACCCAGAGCCAGCTGACCAGGACCGTGTCCAGATAGCTTTTGAATATCTCCAAGGATGGAGACTCCACAACCTCTCTGGGCAACCTGTGCCAGTGCTTGGTCACCCTCACAGTGAAAAGGTGTTTTCTGATGTTCAGAGGAAACCTCCTGTGTTTCAGTTTGTGCTCACTGCCTCTTGTCCTGTCACCGGGCACCACTGGAAAGAGCCTGGGGGCATCTTCTTTACAACCTCCTTTCAGGTAATTATATACATTGATAAGATCCTCACTGAGCCTTCTCCTGCACGGACGAGACTGGACTGGCCACTGCTTCCTTCTTCATGCTGTATCTCTGCTCTAGTTAAGGGGAAACTATCCCTAGATGTGTTTGCTCATGCAGAGAAAGAGCATAGCTCATCTATGAACAGGACATGCCTTTTAATGGGTCAGAGCAGCAACACTATAGACATGCTGAAGCCAGATATTTCCACTGTGTTTTTTTGGGAAATGTTTTCACTGACAGCATTAGATGGGGGAAGTCCTAGTAAAAACATTGCCATGTCTTCTATTGGAGTTTTTTTGCAGTGTCCACCAGGTAACCTATCACCAGAATTAGGTAAATCAGAGCAAGCTTTTTTACTCTAAAGCAATTCTTACTGCCACCACTGAAAAGGCACTAGAGTTAATGCAGGAGACCTCCCAGAACAGCCTGGGGTTAGCACAGCTGCAGTAAAGGATGGTGAAGTGATAATCTGTTGGAAGTAGGCACTTCTTCTCATGTGTAGTGAGATGCTTCCTTTATCAGGTCTAGCATTAGCATGCTATAACCAGCCTTTCTTTCAACAGATTGACAATTCTAACCCAAAAAGCAGACTCAAACAACGGAATAACATTTTAGGGAAGCAAAGAAAGTAACAAATTTCAGCATATGCATGGATTCAGTTCCTTGAGAGTCTGGAAGCTAGAAAAGTTTGCTTTTTATTTACAATCAAAAGATTCACAATCAAAAAATTTGCAAGCAAAAGATTGCTTTAAGCACTTCTAGCCCCAGACTGATTCCTGCATAATGTCCCAATTATCCAATAACAGATTTCATACTGCTGACTACTACCTTATGAGCCTGGCAGTCCAGAAAGTTTTCCACCTACTATATGGTTCATTTATACTGCCTATATCTCACCAATCTGGCTATAAGTATACTACAGGAGATTGCTCTGAAGGCTTTACTAAGCTGAGGTAAACAGTATCCACTGCTTTCCTCTTGTCTGTATGAGATGTTATAGAAGGCAATCCAGTTGGTCAGGTATGATTTGTCCTTGCTAAATCCATGCTCCCGATCACTTTATTCTCCTTCAGTCATCTAGACATGGCTTACAGGAGGATTCACTTCATAATGGACTGAGGTGAGGCTGACCAGCCTGACATTCCCTAGATCCACCTTCTTGCCCTTTTTGAACAAGGCTGTGCATCATTTACCTTTTTCCAAGTCATCAGGAACCTCTCCGAAACACCATGACACTTTGAAGATGGTACAGAGTGTCTCACAGGGACATCAGCCAGCTCCTACAACACACTGAGATGCATTCCGTCTGGTCCCATGGACTTGTGTGTGTCCAACCTGCTTAAGTACTCCTTAACTCAATCCTCCTCTACTCTGGGTAATGCTTCATTCCCCAAGGCCTTGATAGTAGGCTTAGGGACCTAGAAGACCTGAAGACAAACACAACCAGTAAAAATCAAGGCAAAGAAGTCACTGAGTGTCTTAGCCTTTTCCACAGAAGACCTTATTGCTGCTCTTCACGTCCCTTGATAATTTCAACACCTGCTAAGTTTGGGCTTTCCTAACTCCATCCTTTTTTGTATCTCAAAAAGTTTTTAGAGCTTTGGCCTGTATTGCGTAAGTCCTAACAAAGAGACTTGTATGTTACTTCTGCTTTTGGCTGACCCATTCTTCCTTTCATGCCAGTAACACACAAAGGAGAAACAAACTATTCAGTACACGGTTCCAGGGTCCAGGGCTACTGCTCAGTGTCCCTCAATCCATCCTACACTGCACCTCACATTAACTGCACTTATCTGCTGAATCAGAACTTACATAATAAAAATTCATATTCCTGTCCCTCGAAGAAACATAATTTGACAGAATTCAGAGAAACTCTGAAACAATAAACATGACTAATATCCCCTCAATTTTATCATCTTCTGTGTTACGCAGCTGAGCAAGAGCCATTCTACAATGCTGCTCCATCAGCAGCAACACCAAGTCTCTCCAGTCCTACTGAAAAATAATTTATAATTCATAGCTCCAGCTGTAGGTGGCACTGCATGATACTATGCTTTTTTTTTTTGCTTTTTCTGTATGCAGATTTCTTCTTTTCTCGGTCGTATGGATAGCCTCTAAACTTTTCACAACTCATGCCTGTGACAGGCAGCTGAGGATGTTTGTCTGAGAATGTAATAAAACAACATATGAGCAGAGGATTTTTCGAAGTTATGGGAAGTTCTGTTTTAGGCCTTGTTAGGTGAATTTATTTTACTATATTTTTCCATCAAAATCTGATGTAGAAAATTCAATGGGTCCCTTTTCAATGAGCAAATATGGGACATGGAGAAATAAGTGTAGTATGCCAGCTAAGGCACACGCAGCAGGAATCCAGAAATGCCATGATTGCTTGAAATCCATCTCCTGCTCTAGTGTCATACACAGAAACACACACATTGACTTCATTTTTGGAGCTTCAGGGATAGTGTCCTCTCTGAGATTTTTAAACCCTTTTAAATTCTGTTTCTGCTGTACATAAAGTAGAAGACTGACAGTAGTTTTTCTACTGTCAGCTCAGAAGTGGTCTGTAACTGATAGGTCTTTATGTCCTTACCCAGATGTTCATGCCTGATCTTGATGTAAAGCTACCCCTTATGCATTTGTCAGTAAAGGGGAGGGGGTGTTTTTAACTTTTAATACTGGAGAAGTAAAATGTTTAGAAATCTGCTACGCACGTTACTATCACTTTTCTATATGTGCTCAGTCAAAAAAAGCATAGATGAGGAACATTTAGAACAAGCTTTTCAATGAAGCCTATTTTCTCTTAACATACTGAATACCATAAATGCTGGATCTGGAAACTATTACAACATTTTTAGAAGCTGAAAAGTAATCATAATGAGATCTTGCAAACAATGAACTCCATTCTCCCTCTGACATACAGAAGGATTTACGGATGTATTATTGCCTGTGCATTCAAAGCAAAATCCCTTGTGCATCAGCACAATAGGATGCAAATATCCACTGAGTTCTTCCACAATTACAGTGCTAGTTTCACCCATTTATGTTTTTTTTTATTATTATTCTAACAGTAGATGGCAACATTTAGTTGAAACTTGGCAAACCTTTGTGAGCTTTACAGAGTCTTTTCAGTTCTGGTTTTACTCAGGGGACTTAGAGATACAGAAAAATAACATATAGCAGCATATAATTAGAAACTGTAAATTAACTAAATTGTTTAATTATCTATATAAATTAATACAGCAATTACCTTATTTTCTTCCAAATTCCAGCTTGCCCAGGATAGTTTTTGACTGAAAGCCAGCTGTGCTCTGACAGTTTGGCGATTTGGAAAAATGTCGATGTCCTAAGGGTTAAGCTTTCCTTGTACAAAATCATAATTGGAGAAAAGCAGCAGGTTAGTTTCTTAAAGGGTTATCAATAAAGCTTTTCCTGAACTGCACAGCTTGGATTCAGATCTGAACTGCCAGCATCTCGGGAAGTTTGGATCAAGCTTTTCAGTGTAGGCATTTACAATTCTCCGACTTTTACCTTATCTGTTTCCCCTGATAGGTGCTCAGTGAATATTCCCATTTAATGCTGAAGTTAATGAGAATTCTGCTGTTGACTTGATGGAAACAGGAACATCCCCTGTAACATTAAAGGATAGAACTGCTCTTGGTTATTAAGATCACAGTAAAGCTGCAATCTCTTAACACTTCAGAGCTTGTCTTGTAACAGATGTCTGCATGCCTCAGGTGCAGGCTCAGGCATAAGGTGAAGCAGTATGTCTCCACTCACCCAAGATGGGCAAGTATCCATATCCTGGGCTGCGTTCTAGTCTTTGGATACACACTGAATGTACTTGTGTAATGTCTGGCCTTGGCAGAGGAGGCCAAGGTTTTAGGAAAGGAAATGCCAGCTGCTTGGAGCTCTCTAGATATACTAGTCATGGTAAGGCTATGTGTGTGTTTAATTAGAATAGGTAGCACTGCCCGAACGAAAGACTTGCCTTGTAGATCTGTTCAAGTAAAAAATTTCCTTCAAGTTTTAATTCTTTTAAATATTAAATATAGACCTTTTTGTAACATCCATCTCTCTGTGTGTGATTCCTTGTCTGGATCTGCCTTGAAATCTTGGGCTTCAGCTTCTCAACTACAACAACAAGAAAGACCATATAGTCAAGGAATGTTCACGAAATTCTCTGTTCAAATTACAGAGAAAGTGAAAAGCAGATCAGCAGGTATCTTAACGTGCATGGCTTTGTGAACCCCTCTGACCAAGGCACAGTATTCTCCGTGGATAGTACATCAATCACTCAGAGACACTAGGGCATTATTCCTGGCTTTTAGAAGCACAGCCTGGGCCTTGTGCTGTTGTGCAGACAAGTACAGAAAGAATGTCATTTAAGAGGGAGAGTGGGAGCTGAGTGAAGAGAGGGGGCCCTTGTACGGGGAAGAGAGAAGAAAAGAGAAAGGAAGAAGGCCCAGACGCTGGAAAGCAAGATGCCTTTTAAGCTGCCAAGGGTTTAACAAAAGCAATCATGAGGTTATCCAAGAGGGAGTGAGCTTCTTATCATAAATACACAGATGATTTCATGGGCATGCTCTGGATCTCACCACACTTCTATGTGTATCCTATTAAGCAGTGTTTGGTCTCTGACTTTTTCTTGTAGAAGGATCTCTCCTGCAGAACTTCACCGGAGGCTGCACATTCCACAGGGCATTTATGTGCATGTGGAAGAGTTCAGCAAATGTCCTGTATATCTATAGCTACTGCACTTTTTTCTGATAATGGAATGAAAGATAGATAGAGTATTAAGAAATGGAGTATTCTGGAATTGTAAAATCTAGTAAATGTAGGGCAGCCTCTCAGATACACTGAGATTACGTTATCTCTAAAGAGGTGTTTAATCAGAGGAAGACAGAAGCATCTAGAGATAAAGGTAAATAGATGAGGGTTAAGTAACTGAGGCTTCGATTGTGACTGCAGAATTCCTTTGAATTCATCTCCCTGCAAGGAAATCCAGTGCAGCTGCTTGAAAAACCTCTGACTGTGGAGTGAACAAGAATAGGAAGCTGCTAAAACTTTGGCTGGCTGCTAGGACCAGTTTTGAATCAAGAGCAGGAGAATGTCCCAGCACAAAAGGCATGGAGGTTTAAAAGCTGAAAAGCAAGCCAAATCAGGAGATTCAGGGTCACTCATCTTATGAAACAAGTTGCATTACACTTACAAAATGTTATGCCAATGTAGATTTCTATTTACAAAATAAAGAAGTCTGTAGGTGATTGAATGATCCTGGAAAGAATTAGTCAGGAAGGACAGGCACACATTTTCAGTACTGTCTCCTAAAACAACAATGCATATAGGCAGTATTTGCCTACTAGCAGTGTGTGCCATTTGATGAAGCTGGAGGACACAAACATAGCCAACCCAAGAGGTTAAATGCGGGGGTTGGAGCATAACTTTTCATACACTGCAGCTTGAAAATAACATGGGTAAAAGAGGGCCTCTGATTTGGTGCTGTCTTTTCTGGAATGTATAGTGCAACTGGATCTAAATTTTGGGAGAGTGCCCAGTTTCAGATGTCTAAAGCCTCTGTTGAAAGCAGTGGAGACTATACACTGCCAAAGTTTTATGTATGCAACTGCAGATTGATTGCCTAATGGCAGTGGTGGGCTTTGATCATGAGTGTCTGGAGAGAGAAATCTCAGTAGGCACCCTTTTCCTCTTTTTTCCCTTCACTTTTCTAACTCCTAATTCTACTGTTTTTCTATGTTTTCCCCCTGTATTTACCACAAGCCTTTCACCGATACATGAGATATAAAAGTTCCTCTCCACACATACTTCTTTTCTTTAATGGCTTGCTAGTTGAGGACTGTGCGAGAGGAGTTAACTGAAGAAGGTGCAAGCGTATGCAATTGCTCTAACACTTTGTCTATTTTGGGCTTTATGGGTGAGAGAAACAGACGAAGATAATTTCCTCTCATTCTCTGTTTCTTATTAGTAAATCATGAAGGATTCTTAGGTACAGAACATCCAAGCGGGATCATCATCTGTATGCAAGGGAAAATTCTTTCCTTACAGTTTGGTCAATGTGCGAGTCAGAGTCACATAAACGATGTAATAAGCTGCTGCTTCTCACAATTAGAGGTTTTGTTCTGATGGCAAACTAAAATTTAAGTCCAGTAGAATTAGGTGAGAAATCTTGCAGATTCCCAGCTAACCATATATTGTGATTCCACTTGGCAGCTAACAGGACTCAGAAAATTGCTTTTATTGGCCCCTACTTTCCATTTTACGCACACTTCTGGAATTGTGCAAAATGACAGCAAACTGCCATGAATATATCCTTAGTCTATATTCATTGCTCACTTCCTTCCCTTAATGAAGGGCGACATCCATTTTTATACCTTTTACTGAAAAAAAAAAAGTAGCACTCTTAATACTTACATACCTAACAGATGGGATGAAATGACAAAGAAATGCCTGACAGTATAGGCTCTGTTTTTTAGTGAAAAATCTTGCACAGTCAAAGAATTAAAACATTTTTTAAAATTGTGCTTGCCCTAAAATCAGCCTGTTCATTTTTCTTTATAACTGCAGTTATGGGGAATCATCTCAGCTTCCAACTCTGCTACAAAGACAGATGTTTGAACGATCCCCTCCTGCTCAGTATCAGCTGTTCAGCAGAGCTTGCCTCAAATAAAGGACCAGTTACCTCCTAATTCTGGCTGCCTTTTCAGGAATGATACAGGGATTTTTTTTAATAACAAAGGTACCTTCTTTGTTCTGGCAAAGAACAAAGCTAGAAAGCTAGAAAGCTTCTGGCAAGTGCAGATTCAGCTCACCATCAATAGAACTTGCTGTGGCTCCTTGCTTTTAAACTTTACTTACAGGCCAGTTATACAACCAGCATAATTTTTATGAAGGTATGGTGGAGCTCATCACCCTGAGTCCCCCATGAATTCTGCATCTCTCCCTTTCAGGCATGAGGGATTCACTTATTTGATTAGCAGCAGCAGATCAGGCCACTTGAGAAAGAATGTAGGTAGCCCCACGGTCTGTTCTTCTGTGGGTACAGAGTGAGGTAGTGAACCTGATTCAGTGTTCAAAGATAAACAGTCTTGAAGGCTACACCGTCACATCGTTTTACTCGTAAGTCAGTGTCTTTGCATGTGGATGTGAAGAGGATCTAAAGAAATGGAGAACCCCCAAACCAGGTGAGGATACAGTGTCAGTATACCCTTCAGGGTTGTCATGTGATTTTCTCTAAATAGGCTTCACAAGGAGTCCCCTGAACATAAAAGCAAGCTACATTGCTGTTTTCCTTTCCTTTGGTCCCTGGGTTACCATTGTAGGAGAGGTTCTTTTCCTTCAGAAACTTTCTGAGAGGTGAACTGCAAAGCGAAAAATAAAAATTAAACTTGACTTTGTTTATTAGGGCCTTGACCAGGGAAGGGAGCAGGAGAACATTCCCTATAAATGAATTCCCAGTTTAACAAAATCATAAAAGCCCCATAAAAGATTAAGTATAGAAAATAATGGCAGTCCAAAAATATGGTAACAAAACACAGTAAATCATTCTTGGAGGGAACCCGTTTCATTTTCATGAATTAAGATGACCTCTGCATACTTCACCAAAGTTCTTATTTTACCACTCCTGAGCTCATAAAAGAGGGTATATTTCATCCCAGGGGTAACGTTAAGATACTGTGAGTTAAGCCCAGAAATATGCGCTGAACATCCCCCCATTACCAGACTGGGTGGAGCCTTATGCAGAGGACTAAGACTTGAGTAACCCTTTCAAAACCTTCCTCCTCTCATGGCCCTCCCTGCTGCTATGCTCTGGTCTGAGGAATTTGTCCTTATGAAGAGGTGGTAGCCTATGTAGCGACTGGGCTTGCTGGATTCTCTGGCAGAGATCTTCATTCACACTTGATACTGCCTCTTAGGTATTCAACAGTCATCAGTGGACTAGAGGCTCCATTACTTATGYATGGGTCACGAAGGGAAGGAAATTAATATAAAAAATGTAAGGCATACTGTGGCCATAAGTAGCGCTACGAGGACTACTGTAACATGGAGTGGCCTCCAGCTCTGATAAATTACACCAAAATCTAATCTGGCTTCTCTAACAGCAGGCATCCTAAGAGCCACCTTTGCCCCACCTGTCATTTCTAAACATGGCGTATGTGCTTCAGTTCCCAGAGGCGCAGGACAAATTCCCAGACAGCTACTCTGTCTGGAAATGTTAGGGATGGACATATTCAAATGGCAAAGAAAAAATGTCATCTCCCTCTCCTCTCCCCATCACCATCAAAGCTGTGCTTGAATCTCTACCATGGCTCTCCTCAACCTTCTTTTCAAGACAGAACAAAACTAGGTGCTTCATCCTTCCTTGTTAGGTCTTTTATTCTTGAAGACGTCTCTTTATTTTGCTCATATATACATCAAACAAAGACTTTGTTTAGACTTCAGTCTAAATTTCTGCTATTCTGTAGTAAGTGGAGAACTGTATTTAATTTCAAGACTACAGTAGGAGCTGATGCTCTCCATTTTGGTGGGTTGCACAGGTCTGCCAACCTCATCTGCCTAAAGCCAAGTAGAGATCAGGAGTCGCACTCTCTGCCCCTCATGGAGGTAATGGCATCCTGGTGTTAGCTTCTCTGTTTCATAAAATGGGATGACACAGGCAACCTGGCTGCCTTTGAAGATTTGGTTGCCTGGSTGAGGTAGATAGTAATAGTGATGACTCGTAACAGCCAATTGATGTGAGATTTGAGCTGGTTAAGAAGTTGGGGTGGGGGTGAGTAAAAAATCCTTAGCAAACAATGGTATCTCTTCATGATGAGATGGCATTCAGGAGCACATGGCGCAAAGCTTAGACTGCAAGAAGCTGACAGCTCTGTGGAAAAGCTGTGCAGACGCATCTCTGCAGGCATCAAGCTCGCTGGTAAACCTGCCAGGATGATTCCATAGAATGTTATTTTTCAGTTTGCTTAATGAAGAAGCAGCATGCAGTTAACCATGCCATACCAGTAAATAGTTTTAAGCTCTCACCACACCTCAGTAAATTAAGAACTAAGATTCTGGAGCCTTAATGCAGACTTGCATCCATAAGCATTATTGTGCAGTACTTAGGAGACCTGAAGTGGAACAAGACTTTAATTAATTTCAAGCAGGGTATGTAAACTTAGTTGGTAATTTTTACCTTTGCTTCCCTTCCGTAACGTGAGGCTAACGGTCTCTTCACCTCCAAGGGGTTTGTGTGCAAGTAAATGAAGCCGTGTTTGCAATGCCCTGCTGCACTGTGATGAGAAGGTGGATGTGCCCTGGGGAAGCGCTTGGGCAGAAGATGGGTCTCTTGGGTTGGGGTCAGGTGAGTGTTTGAGGGACGGCACAAGGAGATGCTGACA
This sequence comes from Phoebastria nigripes, assembly GCA_035582835.1. Lineage (NCBI taxonomy): Eukaryota > Metazoa > Chordata > Aves > Procellariiformes > Diomedeidae > Phoebastria > Phoebastria nigripes. The sequence continues at coordinate 1,230,787 of JAYKAV010000678.1, forward strand.
GTGGGACTGGGGCCAGCTGGTTGTCACCACTGACTCACCTGTGGAGCAGGCTGGAGGTGCAGACAGGTGCCCCGGGCCTCCTGCAGCGATGGAGAGGGCCTCCTCGCCCTAGAGGAAAGCTAGGGTAGGCACAGGAGGGCGACTGGGGCTGTAGGGGCAGAACCGAGACATGCCCCCACGGAAAACGCCCGGCCCCAGCGCTGCCACCAGGCTCCCCTGGGCAGGTGCTATGGCCTGGGGGGGACGGGGGGAACCTGGGCCCCACACCCAGGAGGCTGGACCAAGAACTGCAAGAGAGGAGGGCAGACAGGCAGGGTGGGCCCCACAAGCAGGAGGCCGAGCCCCACACCTGGGACAGCAGCCCCACACCTGGGAGGCCGACCCCGACAGCCGGGAGCCGAGCACCGCACGGCGAGTGGGCGGTGCCGAGGCCGCGGAGGGGCGCGAGCGGCGCTAGGGGGCGCGCGGGGGCCGCGCTGCGCGGCCGCGCATGTGCCGCGCCCGGGGCTCCGCCGCCCGCGGCGGGCCCTGCGGCAACGCGGGGGCGGCTCCCGGCTCGGGGCTGGCGCGGCGGCGGCGCCTGGCCATGCGGCCCGCGGCGCGGAGCGCGGCAGCTGCGCGGCCGCTTGCCCGCGTGTGGCGGCCGGAGGTGTCGCCGGTGGCCGTGGGGAAGCCGTGCGCTGCCACGGGGGCGGGAGCGCTCCCCACCTCCGCCCGGTAGCGCGGAGGGGCTCTGACCAAATTAGGCGACTTTTCCTCCGAAGGGGGTGAAAGCCTCGGGCGTCCTAAAAATAAGCCGGCCGAGGCCGGGCCGGCGGTCGCAGCGGTGCGGGGGAGGGCGGTAGCAGGGGTTTGGGGTGGGGGCGAGGAGAGGTGCCGTGCGGACCACCCCGGACAGCCGGCGCCCCCGCCCCGGCGGAGGGACCGCCGCCCGCCGGCCTCGCTGGAAAACGGCTGCCGCTCTTCCACCGGCTCCGTCAGCGGGGTATTTAAATCCGTCTGCGTTTAAGAATAAATGAGTAAAAGCCACGAAATGGTCGCTTACGGTCAGGGAAGGCTGCGCCGCTGCCCTGCGAGAGCCGCCGGCGAGGAGCGCCGACCCGCGCTCCCCGGGGTGCCCGGGGACGGGCGGGACCCGCGGGCGGGAGGCGAAGGGCATCGCCCGGGCAGGTGCAGAGGCAGTGGGGCAGGTCGGCCGCGGTGACGGCAGAAATCCCGCCGACCTAACTCTGCGGGAGGTGGTCGGTAAGGCCTCGGGAAGATTTCCCCGTGCTGTCGAGGCGGAGGCCGTGCGTGCGCGGAAAGATGTGCGCGGGGGCGTGCGGGGGGCGAGGGCGAGGAGGTGCGGAGGGGGGGCCGTCGCCTTGGCAAAACCCGTCCGCCTTCCCCCTGGTAATCCGGCAACAAACACGACGCAGAGTTGAAACGAAGCTTCCCGAGCGCACCCGTGGCGAACAAAAGACGCACGTCCCCCCACTCCCCACCACCCCCCAGACGACGTCTTGCGTTGTGTTTGTGGGCTTCTTACTTTATATTTAGTCTCTTTATGGAGGCTGGAGTCTCTTTATTGTGTGAGGCTGGGAACCTCGCATTTGCGAGGAATGCTCTGTTGCTCGCTGCCTGCGTTTTYACTCTCCTTTTTGAGAAGCGCTGCCTTGGGCTCAGCCTGCGCTTCGTGCCGGTGCTTCTACCGGAGTGGAGCCGGCGACAGGCAGCGGAGAGGTAGCGGGGACACCCGCTGCCCCCTGCGCCCTCGGTGCCCGCGGAGGCTCTCCGTACGGGTGCCTCGCATTGTCTGCTCGCATACAAGCAAGGAGTCCGCTTGTTTTAAATACACCGGTCCGTCTGGATGTTCTAACAGAGAGATAAATAGCGATACACGGAGAAAGCGCCCAACTTGAGGAACAACGTCAGTATCGCACTGCGGTTCTGTAGGTTTTCCCTATCTATCAGAGTTTATCACTGTTCTTCAAGAACCAGGAAAAAGCAACTAAGATGCACTACAAATAAAGCGGAATTAGAGACTCTAATGTTTGTGTGGGCTCGATGTAATCGTACAAAAAGGTTACTGTAAGAATAGGTATTGAATTTATCGATGCGCACATACAGGAAAAAATAGCCTTTCTTTTATTTCTATATGCAATTTCGTGCCGAAATAGGATAAGTGGGAAACAATGTGCGTAATTATAAGCAAAAAAAAAAAAAAAAAAAACAATGACGATTGAAAAGGACAGGGGGGTTAGCAGCACACAAAACATCACGAAGACAGTAGGCTTGTTAGACGCAGGGAATGTTTATCTGGACGGTTGCTCACTCAGTTTCTTCATAACAAACACTATTTTTATAACAAAGCAGTTATTGCTCCTTGTCATAACAATAATCACTGTACGAGCAGGATTTTGCCCTTTTCACTCGTGCGTAATGATCGTGTTCTGTTGCTGAGAATGTAATGATTTTGAGCTGCAAAACTCGGATTTTCATCTTTTCTAGATGCTCCCCTTAAACACATTTCAACCTCTCTGTGCAAAGAAGATTAGTTTGCACTTATTTTATCCATTTGACTTCGTTCAGTCGCTGGCCACGGAAGGCATCCTACGTGAGGATACTCTTGGTGGTAACAGAAAATCCTGTGGAGAAGATCGCAGTGATCAGGCACTTAATTCAATGCTAACGTGTGCGGGTGCCCAGGCGCAAGTGGTATAAGAACTTCCCAAATCTACAGCCATGTAGTTTAAAACTCCTGTTATCATTTCTACACCTCATATGTACCTATGCGTACATATAAATGCGTATGGCATTGTAATCTCAAGGGCGCTAGTTTTTAAAGTCTGAATGACTGTAATTCACTCTTTAGGAGGCATCACTTGACAGAAGTGGATTTCTCCCTTTCTCTTCCCACCTACTTTGTTGTGTCCCTTCATAGCGCTATTTGCATTTATGTTGGACAGCTTGTAGCTAAACACACAGCGACACGTTTTTAAAATGGACACAGTAGTAGTGTCAGCTGGAAGCTCTCGGACAACGCGGGGCGGGGGGGTGGGGAGGGATATTTAAACGCACTTTAAAGTACTCTGTTACCGAAACAGTAGCTGCAGAACTGCAGCTGGGAAGGGGGAGCAGGGCTACTTAAATGATATTTGAATCGGACCCGCATTTTTAGTGCTGTTTATGAAGTGCATATGGAACTCCCAAAAACTGTTCAGCAAGTGCCGACAAAATGTATTTATCAAGGGGACAGAAGGCATGGCGATATTTTGATCAGTTCTTACTTATTTTCATAGCTGGGCACACCGTTAGGGTCATCATAAGGGTATCACCTACGGTAGATTTACCAGTCTAATATTTCGGGTATTTCCCTGCAACATTTTAGAAACGTTTCTTTACTTAGGCAAATACTCCTGTCTACTTTGTTGAGAGTGATTTGCCAAGCTAAGGGAGCCATTTCCTATAACAGGTAGTTTGACAAGGAAAACCGACGGTCTTAAATATCAAAGAGTAGTCAAACCGCAATGATATTCAAAGCAGGGAGTGTTGGAACATTTTGTTCCAGCGAACGAGCTAAAAATAACAGCTCCCACCCGTGTTGGAAGGGGGTTGATTTGCCCACTTAGAAGGGCCGGTAGGAAATAGAAATTAAATTATTAATGTAATCAAACAGAAAAATCTGCCCGGAGAGTTGAAGGGTGAAAGGGTTTTGTTCTGAAGTGTCAGTGATTTAAACAATCCCGAGTCCAAAGCCGGGGCTCTGAACGGGATTTGATGTGTTGTTGGGAGCTTTAATCTAATTTTATACCTTCCTCATGGCACATCAGAATGCGTTTGAACAAGGTCATAATAATGCCAAACTGCGCAGCCAAGTGTAATCCTGCTGCTCCAGCCGTTCTGCCACTCGAAGCAAAACCTGAAAGTCTCATTTTCAGCCCAGAAGCAAGCTCCTTCCACAGCTTCACATTTTCTACTTACCTGCAGGACAGGCTCTCTAAAGATGTCAGAAACTGGTTTGACATCCATTTCGGAGATTAGAGGCTAAATGTGGTGCACGCCAATAAGGAAATGCTTAACAACATGACAATTACACCATTCACGTTATTGAGATATTTGGTGCCATGTTGGAGACTTACACCATCCACGCTGCGGGAAAAGAGCTTCTTTACTTGCAGATCGTAGGGGAAAATAAAAACAAAAAGCAAAACAACAACAGCAAACCCCAAACCACCCACGTTTTTAATCCCCCAATCACTTTTTCTGCAGGCAGGGAAAGCTTTCCCCTTTTCCAATAAAGGCGTTTCCAGATAGCTATTGCTTCCCTATTCTTGTGAGCGGCGTGGGGTTTGGTTTTGGGTTTGACTGTTCAAAGCACAATAGAGACGTCGTAGAAAAAATAACCCACGGCAGCCCCACCGCGCGGTGCTGTTCCCCAGACGCCCCGCACAGCCTCCCGCTGCCGCGGCGAGCCGCGCTGCCCCGGGGCTCGCTGCCGGGCTCCCCCGGCGGACCCCGGGCGCCGCAGCTCCCGCTGCAGCCCTCGAGCATCCCTGCTCAGCGCCGCCGAACCGCCGCCCCCGGGCCCTCCCCGGCTGGCCCCCGGGGCCGGCGACGACCCCTGGTGCGGGCTCGGCCCCGGGCTGCCGCCCGCCGCATCCAGGCGGGTCGCCGCTCCGGCAGCGGGCACCGGCTTTCCAGCTCCCSGGCGGGGGCGGGCGGCAGCCCGTGTACCCCTCGTACGCACTTTATTTTTACCCGGTCCTGCAGCACAGGTTCTTGCAAACTCCGTGTCGGTCCCCCCCGCCCCAGACACAAACACAAGCTCTCCCGCCCTCGGTCCCTCCGAGCCCCGCCACCGGGATGGGGCGGCCGTCCCGACCTCCCCCCTTCCCCGGAGGCAGGCGTCTTTCTTCTCTCCCCCCCAGAGCGAGCCGGGGCCGGACCTTCCCCCGTTACCTCTCTCTCGTCCACCAGCAGCTGGGGGCAGTCCCGCACCTCCGGCCGCCCGCCCCAGCCTCCCTCCGGGTCCCGTCTGCGGGACTTCCAGCTCTGTTCCCTTTCTGTCCTCCTGTTTGTCTGCCCGCCTGCCTGCCTCCTTTTTATTTTCCCTGCCAGTGACTTAAGCCCAAGCCAAAGGCGGCACAAGGAAAAATACAGCCGTGGGCTCCAGGTCTATAAATAAAGCTCAAAGAGAGTGCCCAAAAGTTTGGAAGGAGAGAAAAGAAGAAGGCAGCGAACGGAGACAAAAGCCGAGGACCGCTCCGCTGCCGCCGGTGCTCCGGCTCTGATCGGGTTTCGTGGCGACGGACCGAGCCCGTTTGCTGTTTGGGTGGGCTGTTTTCGGGGGCAGGGCGGCGGCGGCAGAAGGTTCGGCGCACTCATCGTTTCGGGCTTAAGTACGTGAATTGTAGCGAGAAATACCAGTCGATCGATCAGTCAACTTTGMAGCTGCTATCGCAAGTGGAAACTTTCCTAACGCCGCTGAAGCTGCTAGTGGAGGGTGGTTTTTTTTGTTTTGTTTGTTTTGAGTTGGGTTTTTTTGCGGCTGGTGAAACCTAAGGGGCTGAACATTTCCTTGTTCTCCCCAGGGTTTGTGTGTCCATCGGCGAGGGAGAGAAAAACAAGCAGTCGGCTCTTTAAAGGAGGGGTAGCGGCGCCCCTACCTGTTCCGTGTCATTGTCCTCGAAAGAGTACCCTTCGGGACACTCGTAAGCGGGGCGGCGGTCCGCCGTAAAAGTAACACAGGGATGTCAGAGAGGAAATGGCCAACGTATGACTCCTGCATCCTAAGTATATATTCATGATAACTGCTTTTTTCTTCATCCTACGTAAGCAATTGGTATCAGATTGGAAGTATGGTTCTTTCTTAGGACCGAGCAATACCCAGCTGTACTGTGCTCAGAATGATAAGAACAACAAAAGACTCAAGGAAATGTGCATACACTGGGTGAAAGAGGGAGAAACCGACCCATTTTTGGAGGTCGCCTATTTGGGAGTGGGGGTTGGGAGGAGGGAGCAGATCTGGAGTTAGGAAACGAAGCTAGCAAGCGGAGAAAGTGATTTCCAGTGCGCAAGCAGCCTTTGAAAGTGCAAGGAGGGACAAGGCAAAGTGCTCTGCAGCGAGGGTGCCAAGTGGAAGCAGTGAGAGGCCGCAAAACACAGTGCGGAAAGATGCTGCCGGGAGCGGCCGCCGGCAGTGCCTCCCGCCCCCCCCCCCCGGGACGGGCTGCCCCTGCCCCACCGGCTGCCGCTGCCYCTCTGCGGCTGGAGGAGAGGGAGGGGCCCTCACCCCCCCCGGGAGAGCCACACAATCGGCGGCTGCTGTTAAGACAGAAATAAGGGGGCTGAGGGAATAAGGGCTGAGAGGCAGAAGGAGTTAATCGGAAGGAACAAATAGACGGCAGCTCAGCGCTGAAGCTTCGCAAGAGTTGCTGCTTGCTTTGCACGCCAAGCACTAGGCAGAGGGAGATATTCCCCCACGGAAGAGCTCTGCAGGCTGCAGGCTTCAGAGGAGCTGTTTTTGGGACCCTCCTACATCTCACACAGTTGCGGGAGGCAGCTTTATTGTGCACTGCTGCAAAACGGGGGGCTGGAGGTCCCTGCCCGTCGCCCTGCCCCATGCCACTGTCACCCAAGGAGGAAGGGTTGACTCGGCTTGCCAGGCTTCGAGGTTCTTGTTTACTTAGGGGTGGTGAGAGTTGTCCACGGGGATTATTTTTGGGTTGGGGAAAGGATGAGGAGAGAGAAATCGTGTATCTGCTTTATCTTGGAAAATTCACGGGTGGTCAACATCTGATGAAATAACAGCACTGTGCAGTTTTCGTGGCAGCAGGGCTGTAGAGCCATCCCCAATAATGCCTCCCTGGGCTAGCACTCACCACACTTGGCGTTCTACACATGCAACACTTGGAGCAGAGGCTTCCCCCCACACGCACATGTGCTGCCACCAGGCCACCACAGCTTTATTGATGACAGATTTCTAGTAACTGCAGTTATTTCCAGGGGATGGATCGCATCGCCAGCCGTTGCAGCCCCTCAGCCTGCCCCGGGGGTGAGCAGGGAGCTAGGGGCTGATGGGGAGCTGCAGATGGATGGGGGTGAGACACCCCACAGGCGTGGGCACAGGGGCAGCGAGGCACAGCTCATCCTGCACCCTCAGCTGGCGTCCCCCCTCACTGGGGCACGGCTGCCAGCCCTGCAGGAGCAGCCTGCAGCCAGGGCTCCGTCTATTTAAAGCCTCCGCTGCTGCTGCAGACTCCAGGCAGCGTGTGCCAATCCCCTCGGCTTGGCAACATTATTTTTGGCCGTGGCTCCCTCCCACAGCGTAGGAAATACAATAAAATTAAAACAAACAGAAAAAAAAGAAAAAAAACCCAAGATGCCGAGCAAGCGCTCCCGGCGGGGGAAGGAGAGGAGTCCACGGGTGCCACACGTCTGCCCCACCAAGCCATTCTGTGGTCACTTCCCCTCCGGCCGTGGCACCTCCGCCTGCCTGCTGTGGGGTGGCAGGTGTGGGGTGCGAGGAGATGCCATGGCAGTGCGACCCCGCACTGGCTGCCGTGGGGCCTTCCCCACCGCAGCTGCTGGCCCTGGCCCCCCAGGCTAGAAGAGGGTGGCCACCCCTCTGGTCCACGCCATGGGGGCAGCAACCTGCCCCAGGCCCTGGGGCAGCTGCTGGGGATGGGCTTGGGACCACCCTGATCTGGACTGCAATTTAGTTAGGATAGACCTCTCTGCGTGGACACCGCTGGCTTAGGGATGATGCTGGGTCCTGCTGGTGTGACCTGGCTTTAGTCACCCTGCCTTCAGGGAGAGGTGTTAGGACACACTGCAGCTTTGATGGTGCAGGTGGAGCCTGAATTCTGATGTTGTCCATTCCACTACCACAGCTCAGCCTTAAAAATGGAGTAGTAATGAAAAAACACATTTAAACAAATCCTATTCCTGAATTGAGGCCACGAGAGTTGTAGGCACAATGCATACCAGAAACAAAGAAGCCCATGCTTTCCCAGAAAGCTTTATCTGTCAAAACTTCACAGAAAACACGAGAGGATGTGGTTTAGGGAGGGAAAGTAAATCCATTAGGGAAAAAAGAAACCCCTTTCATTGGTGCAGAAGAAAACACCACATAACTTTGTAATGGGAAAGCACTGCTTGATTATGTTTTTTCCTCTAACCTACCAACCTATGTTTCCACCTCTATACAGAGAGCAGGAATATATGCATTTATGTAAAATACATTCTTCACTGAAAAAGGGGTAGTATTTCTACTTACAGGCTGTAAGTTAATTTTGCCACCTTCTCTGGAGCGGCTCATATATTGCTTTCATTCACACACTGTAAAGTCTGATAGAGCTTTACATACCTTCCTGCTGCTTCAGCTCCTCCTACTTCCAACATATTTTCCTTTCTTTGGCTCACTAAGAAGCAGAAGGAAGACAGGGAGGGCTAACGGTAGAGATGATGGGGGCGAGGGCTGGGAGGATAAAGAAAGAGGTCGAACTTGCTTTGCTTTGGTTTTGCCTTAGCAATCAGTACCACTTTTGTCACAAAGCTTGCCTTTGCTCACCCTAGTCAGACAGAGCTGCTCTTGGCCTAGACTGACCTCCTGCTGCTGGCAGTCACATCTTCCTCTGACTTTCCCTACTTCCTCTGCTCAAGAGCTGAGTGTTGTCCTGCTCCATCACTTGCTTGCATTAATGCATATTGTACTGCAAAATATATTACWTCATTAATCAGTTCAGCTGGTTAACAGAAAGATTAATAGTCTTACCTTATTAACTTGAGTGCATGTGTCTCTCTATTCAGAGTATTCAAAGAACTACAGGGTATGATTAAGCTACAGAGAAGTTCCATTATAACCTTGTTTTCCATATGTTCAAAGCGTTCCGAAAATGTCGCCTTTGGAACTCAAATTTCCTGTGTCTAGTAAAAACTATTAACATGCCAGGAAGTCTTCCTCTGAACACAAACCCCAGCCTTYCAGAAAATTCACTGTATGTTTAAAGTAAGAAGCAGGACTTACATTTTAGCTTAAATACTTCCAAATAAAATTTTTCGCTCTGAACTTACATGTCCTTGAGAGCCAGGATTGCTTGTCCAGCTGCTGGTACAGGCAGTATATGGGTTTCATTTTAAAATGGGCCCTGAGATGCTCACTATATGGAGYGCCTGCTACCGAAGCCCAAAACCCTCATGCCAGGTTTTGGTAGCTCCTCAGTGCCGTACTGCAGTTCCCTGGGCCCGTATTGTTCCACTCTTCTTCCTTCTCGTGGCTTACTTCTACACAACACAAATTACCTGTGGTCACTTGTGGCTTATACACATGTAACTCTCCTGTTATGTAGCTCATTCTATTTTTACATGCTTGTCTCACCTTGGACATGCTGCTGAGGTTAACCAGCTCTTGACAATACCAGGCTCATCAAAGGGTTTGGTTACCCCCTGATGTGATCATAGTTTACAGTTCAGTTTTGGTAGGTGCACGGAAAATCAACACTGACAGTAAGGCATGTTCAGAGATGGAGATGAGAAAACCTGCGGTGATTTCAGGCTGTGCCATTATAAACCCAGTGAAGAACTGCAATTGCAGCAAAATACGGCAACAACACACCTTGCTGTGCATCTGTACAGCTGTGACTATGGTGAGCTTGAAGGGTCCCTATGACTGCCTGAAATATCTACTTTTGAYGTAAAGATTTTATTTTTTTTTTTAAAGAAAACTGTGACTTTTGGTTTAGCCACTATGGCTTCTTGTTTCTCCAGACAGTGCTCCCTGTAACATTCACATCAGTACAGCAGCATAGAGTGATACTCCTAAAACATTGTCTCCGAATCCAGACTGTAGATCACCAATATTTGCATGTAGTAAAAATCTCCACCCAACGCTGTGGAATTTGGCTTCCTTGAGGTTGTCCATTCACAACCTCACATCCTGGGAGACAAGGAGAGAGTAAATTTGACAGTCTCTGCAAAACTTTACCTTAGTCTCCTGTCAATGGCTGCTTAAATTCTCCCCCTCCCCTACTCAGGATGCTAGTATTTGCCTTTAGCATTTGAAGTTTAAAATATCAACACTCAGTAGGCTTCTTGGCCAGAACAAACTTCCCGTAGCTCACCAGCCCTCTATCTACCGTGGTATCCTCTTCACTCAGYGGCTCATGCAGTGGAGTGCATGACAGGTGGAGTTTTTTACACCTGAGAAAGTTACTTGTCTTCTTACCAGTAATCTCTCCTTACTAACATCCTGGAATGACCTCTCAGTCCATTTTTCCTGACTTCTCTTTCCAGTCAGTTAAGAAACGAATCTGAAATCCCTCCCATAATGCACCCATGAGCTGGGAACCTGGCTGCTAGCAGACAACGTATGGGCCAAAATGCAGGGATAAAGGAAGAGGTCTGTGATCTTGCCATGTCATAAAATATAAAGGAGCAATTCTTTTGTTTCTTTAAATAGAGGACAAATTACATGCTCTTCATTTTTCCTGGAGGAACTTTCCTCCTCTTAGACTGCATCAATAAGCAAAGCAGAATCAACAAAGTACAATAAGAGGGCTCATAGATGCATGAAGTACACATCAACTCTGGACAGAAGTTGGATGAACATTTAAGCCAGTGAAGTGAGGAAGAGCAATGACTACAAAAAAAAGCAAGCTATGGAAAAGGAGGAAGGTAAAGTGACCTCTCTTTAGAAAAGCTGAGATACAGCTCTCTGACCAGAACTGGAAGAGCATGCAGCAAGGCAGAAGAGAGAAAGGAGCTATGTGGCTGGTCACTACCATGGTTTCCAAGGCAAGGGTTACCACTCCTGAAGCATAACCACCTCCAGTATTTTACTGGTGCCCTCTCCTGCATGCTGTCTTCTCGCACAGCCAGTGCAGTCTCCAGAGAGTACAAGATTTTCAGTTATTCCAGGACTGGAAGTAGGTGCTGCTCCCATTCACTCTGTTCCCACACAGCGCGTTGTTGTGTGGTCAAAGGGAAATAGTACCCTTCAGAAATCCTTCTCAACCACCAGTGTGACTGTACCACCAGAACTTACTGGCATAGCAGATCTGCATCTTTAAAAATTGTTATTATAAGCAGTTGGAGTGCCTGTAACAGTTCTAAAAATGCTTAAATAACACATTATTCGTAATATTTTTATTTTAATAATTTTTAAATTGTTTAATAAATTGATTAGACAAGGTATTTGGACAGGATTTCACAGGTATTCCCAGGCATGTGAATGTTCAGGAGAGAAGAAGAAGTCAGGAAGACTCTAACATATTCAGCTTCCCAATTGTCAAAAAAACCATGGAAGACATATCCCATGGGTGCTGGAGGAGTGTGCTGTGTCCCAGTTTATTTCCATAGCATGACATTTCCTCTTGCACGTTACAAGCAATGCAAGGGTGAGTGCAGACAGTGCTTTCCTTAAGTTCTTTCCCTGCTTACCAGGCCCTGCCCCACTGATGACAAGCACACTTTCTCGCCACCTGTCTCAGGTCTACTGTGCCTTGAAAACGCATGGAGAGCCTTGGAGGTCCTTTTCCTTGGAGACATTGTGCAGGATACTGCAGAAGGCAGGAGCAGAAATGACACTGGCCACACTTTTATCCAGAAGTGATGTGGTAAGGAGGACTGTCTTTTCTTTAGCCTGCTGAGTTCACACTTTATCACTCTCCTCCAGCTGACAAGTCTTCTGCTGGTTGCAGCGATACCAGCATAAAGAGGGCAAGAGGCATTTTTTAAAATGACACACCCATCTTGCCAACATCCATACTCTTGGGAGGGAGTAAGATCCCTGCTATTCAAACTGGTAAATGTCATCTCTGGGACAGCACCATGCTGGTCATCTTTCTACTCTGTGGGTGACAGAAACCTGTGTTGTCTTTCAGGCTGAGATAGCTAGGTTTTCTCTGTGATCGGTAAAGTGCAGTATCCACAGTGTTAACACTGGCTGCAGAGCAGTTTGTGAAGCCCATTCTCTCAAACCTTAGCTATTATTTTAAGCACATTAGCAACAGGAACAAGATCATCAATCATGTCAAAAATCTTTGCTACCGTTAAGTTCTTCAGCTGTCTTGCTGACACCATAATGACACAGACCTGTAGAAGTCTGGACGAAAAAGCCACCAGGTGGCAAAATCATCCACTCTGGACAAAAACRTCTGCCCTCATGGGCAGATCCTGGAGATGGGGGGCAGGAAAAGTTTGTAGTCAAGCCTCATGCATATTTCTTTTTCATGCAGAAATGCTGAATGTTCCAAGACTACATGCTGAAAGGATAGCTTTCTTTTGCACAAGCTGTCATGCTGGTGTGCCTAGGGAGAGCCCATAGTGACTGCGTCCGGCATGCGATAGGTGTCTGCCAGACTGTCACATCAGCAAYGCATCAGCAGAAATAAGCTCTCCTCCATTTTTTTTCCTGGAGATCCCAGTGTAAAAGTGAGATGTTCACGTGAAAATAACCTTTGCTGCCTTCCCTAATCTCTCCTGCATCCTGCTACAAGAACACTAAAGCCACATTCATGAGTGGTTGATCCAGGTCCAGGCTGATGTAACAGGAAAGGACAGAAACGAAAGTGAGAAGCTGGGTTAGTAGGCTAAAAGCACTTTTTCACAGGAGCTTGGGAGGGACAGAGAAGTTCTTCCTCTGACCATTTCGAAACATGCTCTCAAGCTGATGAGTACTAAAAGCCTCGGAAGACATGCTCAGAAATCCTAGCGCCAAACCTATCCTAGGACCAAATCTGATCACCTGTGTAATTACGACATAGTTACTTTGAGTCTGTTACAGGAGTATGGGCCACGTGCAGGTCTTCAGGTGCACATTCGCATATGGGTTTGGTCAGCTCAGGTAAGCATGTTTGTGTCCAGAGCAAGAAATATCCTGCCAAGTCCATTTGGATGCTATAGGACCCATCTCAGAAACAGCGGGGTATGCTAAGTTCAGTGGGAAGAGACCCCCTAACTGGAGCAGGAAGGAGACTTGGGTCTGGTAGACTGGTTTGCAAAAAATAGGAAACCAAAATAATTGTCCTCTAAGGGCCTGCCCTGGCTCCATTTCACAATGTTCTGCAATTTCTAAACTTAAAAAAAACCCCAAACTGCTACAAAAATACAGCTGCTACAAAGTCAGTTAATGTGCTGCTGGTCTGTTCACATAGCTTGGCTGAAAATGCTGCAAGGCAAAAGTAACAACAAAGATGTGCACCCCTTCCCTTCCTGTTCACCTTAACGAGGTGTGAACTCAAAAGGCTCTCTATGCCATTTAAATGCTACCATTAAGCCTCAGCTATTTTTTTCCTATTAAAAACAATGATGTTACAGTTCCTCAGCAATCCTGTGCATTGAGAAAGGCAAGGGTCTGGGGGAAGAAATTATACTTTGCCATATTATTAAGGACAGTTGAAGAACTGAAGGCAGTCTGTTGTGTAGAACATATAGGAAATTTTCTACCTTTTTAGTGCTTCACTCTGTAATCTCCTAATCTTCTTTTCATTTGTTCTGGTGATGATGTGGTTGTGTGGTGATGTTGTGATAGTGCTTCCAACATATTTTAATAGAAGAACAGGATTAAACAAATAAAAGTACATAGTACGAGACTATTAACTAGGCAGAAATAGATGCTGTGCATCAGGATTCTGCAGCTGCTTTCCTGGACAAGGAAAGGGAGACTTGCTGCTGACTAAAATTGTATATGCCGCATTTTCTCTCCTGTGTTGCTTTATTATCCAAAGTGAAAAATTTGGTCTGCTGTAATCGGTAACAACTTTGCTACTCCTTGCAGAGGCCTCAGGATTTTAGAAATAATTTTACTAAATCTCCTTGAATTCTCCCTCACCTAATATGCCAGAGCAGGGCTGGGAACGAATGGCACTTGTCCCTGCCGCAGCGAGTGGGAATTCCAGGCTTTGCTTGGTGGTACAGGGAATTACTAACACCAGTCTCTGTAGGCCTGCTGACCAGCACTCCCCATCTCTTTGCCCAGTGCGTTTTACCCTAGACCGCAGAGTACTTGCCTGGGGGAAGCAGCAGAAGAAACCATTTTGCCAGTGCCAAGCTCAGAGTTATAATTCTGCCTAGTTGCTAGGAAACTATACAGGAGGCTCGGCGGGGCTGGGAGCCTATAAAGAGCAGCATGGCAAAAGTATGAACTTCCAGAAAAAATCAGCAAGTGTCATGCACATGTGCAAATCGTGGATTTTCCATGGCGCGTTGCTCAGATGAACCTGAACGCATTGTTGCAGGAACAGCAAGCGGCACCTTTTTAGCTACAGTAGCCTTTCCCTGAAAAATGTGAAGCTCCTAGTCGAAAGCTGGTGGGGCGAGAGCAGTTTCTCATATGTGCAAAATGATGTATTTAGCCAAAACCTACCTGGTTTTCTCAGTTGTCCTGTTACGCATGAGGACGGCTGTACCCCTCATGCACACAGCTGAACTGTACTGAGACTCTGCCTACCGTATTGTTGTTTGGTGTGATCCTTGTTTACTCGGTTTATTCTGTGACTGCACTACTCATAGACTTTACTGTTGAACCATCACTACGCCAGATCCTCTTTTACTCATTTTATTTTCCTGTCCAGCTGATTAGTGAAGAAACCTTGAAAATACAGAGATTTTAATAAAGCAAATTATATAAGCAGCTTTGAAAATGTCTTGAAAAATTTGATCTTTCTTACAAATTCTGTTATAAAGATGTCAAATAAATCTTTGATTGTTATTTGTTTTAGTGGAAATTCTGCAAGTGAGTCTATCTCCCTTCAGATTGTTATCTACTCATGTCCAGATAGGTAATTGGGTATGTAACAATTATCCATGGAGGAAAACTATTTTCAGTCTTCTCACATTTCATCCATTATGAACATTAAAAAGTATCAAGTATACAGATAGATAACCTCAGAAGACCAAAAAAATCCAGAATCAACAGAAGTTAAGGTCAGCCTGTTACAAAATACATGAACCTTTGATTATATTCACGGAAAAGAAAGCCATAATCAAGACATGCTAGTGCTATACAATTGAGAAATCAAAGGCAATGGAAATGACACATAACACAATTTTTGAATTTAAAAATATGTTTAAGAAAGTTGCCTATGACAAACAATCTAGGCTTAAACTAAACTGAGTAACTATGGCAGCTTCGGCTAACACAGTTTTTCTTTCTAAAAGACTACAATATCCATTGCTTTCCCTGATGCCATTATTTCTCTCATTTGATACAATACAAAAAGTTCCTGATTGCTAAATCACTTGCAGAGTTAGGCGTAGTAACTATACAGGCTCAACAAAAACAAACAAACAAACAACAAAAAAGAGAAAGCTGCAGACAGTAATGGGCCCGTCTACTGGAACTTGAATCTTTGTCAGCAATCACAACAGCAGCACGAAAATTAAACCTAAGGAGCAACAAAAAGCCTGGAAATCTATCATGAAATATTGCCAAAGTTCTTGCAATAAACTCTGTTAAGTATTGATGACTGGTGCAAATTGTTAATTGTTTGTGACTCTCTGACTCAAAGCTTGGATTCTATAACAAAGAAAAAAAAAATTTAAAAAATTTAAAAAATCAACACCCACAGATTCCCTCTGGCATGGAGGAGGGTCCGCTCTCCACTCGACTGACTGGCTGTCATAAAGTTTACAAACTATGTGCCACACATAGCATGAGCAATCATTTCCCCCATTCACTGAACAGACAAATTCATAATTTAATTTTTCTAGGTTCGACTTTCATAGAAGAATCAGAAATATAAAGACAAAAAAACTCCCCAGTGATTGTTCTTAAGTCTGAAAGCTTATGTTTCTTATTTTTTTCCTATTTCATGGCAATTTGTGCTTCATTTTAAGAGTAGAATGTATTTTTAGCAGCTTAGAATGTTGTTCTTGAATCAAACAAAAGAAAATTGACTTCCTGAGAGGCCCCCATGTTCCCAGCAGTGATCTCCAAGCAATTACGAAGATTCTTTAGAGTTTGTACTCGGCAAACAATTTTTAACAGGAAGGAATTTATTTGTTATCTGACTGATTAAAACTCTTCACACACCTTTGCCTCATGCAGTTTTATTTATTTCATTGTAAGTGCCTTAATTCTGTTGGAAGGTTTAGATGTGAAATCCTTCCTCTGCGAGGTGCCTTACCGCCTTCGGGTTTGGACTGGAGAACAATTCCTCCGGAGCGAAGTTAATCCTGCAGGGAGGGAGTAGTATGATGTGATAGTTTATAAAAGGCATCTGAAGCCATGAAATTACATAACCTGTCTGCAAAAGCCTTTTATAAAAATACGCGTGAAGAAATGTACCCGTCAAGCCTGCCCTGCGAGGGCTAAACGAAAACATTTTGGCATTTATTTACATCTTAAAACGCGACTGCGAGCAATTTAACTCTTCCACTCCCCCAGCCTGCGTCCACCGTCCTCCTCAGGGCACGGTGCTTGCCCGGCTCGGTAGGATGGCTGTGACACCCCCGGCCCCCCCCCGCGGATGGCGGCACTCGGTACCCTAACAGCCGGACGTCGCGCCAGCGGCGGCTCCACCGCCGCGCGCGTGCTCGCCCGCGCCCGCCTCTTGCTCCCTGGCAACGCTGGAGACGCAGCCCCCGGGCAGCCCCCGGGCAGCCCCCGGGCAGCCCGCCGCCCGCCGCCGCCCCGCGGGGGAAGGGCAGCGCTGCCCACCCCCCCGCCTCCCGCCGGCTCCCGCGGGCTCCCCCCGGCTCCCGCCCTGCGCAGCGACCCGACCCTGCCCGCCGCCCCCGCCACGAGCTGCCTGCCCCGCCCCGCCCCGCGCTCCCCATTGGCTGTCGCCCTCCTAGTATGCAAATGAGCGCGGCGGCCCCGCTGCGTGCGGCAGCCGCCAGGCGGAAGCGGAGAGCCGCGCTTCCCGCGCCGGGGGCGGCGGCCGCCGGGGGCCGGCGGCGGAGCCCATCGCCGGGGCTGCCAGGGGGCCCGGGCCGCCGCCGGTCGCCCGCACTGCCCGCCCGCCCGCTCCGCGCAGCGCCCGGGCGGGCGGAGGGACGAGTGCAGCGACGCGCAGAGGCAGCCAAGCAGTAACATACACATCTGTATGTGTATATATATATTTTTTTATATATGGGTATGTGTGTATTTATAAAAGTTAAAAAAATTGTAAACTTTTCTTGGACCGCGTTCAAGTCAGCCGCCACCGAAACGTGCTCTCCAGCCTGGCAGCTCAAAAAAGGAAGGAAGACTGGGAAGAGAGGAGGAGGGGGAGGAGGAGGAGGAGGAAGAGGAGGAAGGGGGCGCTGCCCGCAGGCTGTGACTTTACCGCCTTTTCCCTCACTCCGGCCAAGGATTTTCATCCTGTTCGGTGTCAAGCAAAAAGCCGGCAACAAAAACAAAATCAAAACAAAGCCAACAGCCAGCCTGAGCAAATAATAATACTCCCCNAAAAAAAAAAAAAACCAAAACAACTGAACCAGCAACAACAAACAAAACTAAAACCAAACATCCCACCCCAAAGCAAAAGGCAGAAGGCCTTTTCTGGAAATAAAAAATAAAAACACCAACAAACAGACCCCAAGACACCGAGTCCTTGAGAAAAGAATAGATTTGTTTCCTGGAAAATGTGAAGCCAACGGCCCGGTGGTGTGTGTTCCAGATTTCAAGATCTCATTTATTTAATGCAATACACTGCAATGGTATGTGGTGCTTAAAATGATTTTTTTTTTTTTTTTTTTTAACTTGCTTGACTCTTGTTTTGCAATTCCTCCACGCTGAGATTGTATCTCTGTTGTTTCAAAGTGGGTATTATACCCTCTTCTTAAAATGCTGGTATCACTTAACGCTTTACAGGATGAGATTGTGGTGAATTGTTTATATTTTGCTTTTTTGGCAGCTTTTGTATATGGGTCACACTTCTATGCCAGGAATCAGTTGATGGGAGTTTGCGTCCAAAAGTGCTGAACTTGGCACATTTCCTGCTTCAACTTTTCCCCCCCTCCCCCTTCTTCTCTGGCAGGCAACTATCAGTTAAATGCTGGAAAGGATTAATGCAAATGCAACTTTATTTGTACCTTGCAGACAGTTCTTTTTCCCCCTTTCTTGTTGCTGTAGAGATTGCTTCTTTACTCATGTTTTAATATAGTATTTTCTCTCTGGCTGTCTTGGTGGTTTTCGTAGTTAATGGTCTGCAGTGTTAATGTGTAATGTTGAGGAAATGGCATTGCTGTTGTGTATGGTCTGCTCGATAAATTGTCTGGAGGCTTGTGCTGGTCTCTTTCACGCTATATTGCAGGATGCAGTGTTCGGGTGGCATTTCTGGCTTGTTTTTTAAAGTTACTTTAGAAGGTTTCTTTTTGTTCCTTTTTTTTTGCCTTTTTTCACTGCCGTTTTGTTGTGGGACCTGTGTGTGTATTTTAATTCATTCCTTTCTCTTGCGTGTCTGTGTGTATGTGTGTGTGTGTGTGTGTCTGTCTGCTTTCCCTCTTGTCCTCTCTTCGCCTGTGTGTCTGGGCCACATTTTAATGCACAATATCCCATCCATTAAGTTGTGGTTGAATGCGGAGTGTGTGAGGACTTGGCAGCTCTCAGGTTGAAGGGGGCGGGGAAGCCAGTTTCGACTCTGACACAAGATGCCGATGTGGCGTGATCTGAATTATTATTAGGGCTGCGAACATGGCCATCTTCTCCTCCCGCTGCTGGAAAGCGCTGCCATTGAACTTGAGACGGGACAGAGAAGATCTCCAACTTTTTTTTTTTTTTTTTTTAAAGTACAGTAGCTGGCAGGGAAAAGGCGCCAAAACACACAAGATTAACTCGTAACATTCTCTGACGCGGTTTTGAGCTGCAATGCTTACGATTTTAAATTTGAATCACAAGAAAAAAATAAAGCACTTTTATAATTCTATTTTGGGCAGACATTAAATCCAGCTTCTAGACACTGTCCCCGCCCCCCAACATTCTCAAAATCTGTCAAGTGATACAAACTGTCAGAAAAGATGGTGCTAAAATTTTGTTGTTGTTGTTGTTGTTTATGTCCAGGGCATTTAAGATCAGCAAATGTGATTTTTTAAAGAATTTACTGTATTGGGGTAAGAGGGTTTCATGCCTTTGTAAGGCTGAGAATGTGACCCGCAGTGAGGACAAAAACTGCACAGTTGTGTAACCCAAAATGTTGTGGTTTAGAGCTTTACACTTGAGGTTTGATGTTTTCATTTGCTGGTCTGGGAGCTGTGGAAAGCTCAAGTATTATAGTCCCCATCAAACCATATGTGGACAGGGGTCAAGCGTGAACACCCTTCTTATGTATGTGTGTCTCTGTATAGAGTCAGTAGTGTGTTTCTTTACTTTTGATTGTATATATGCACACTTTCTATCTGATCATTCATATATACAGTTTATATATAGTGTGTGTTTCTTCTGGTCAGCCAGAAACAAACAAACAAAAGTGCTAGCAAATATTATGATACATATATTTATAGGTGTGATACTACACTGACTTAGAAGTTTTACTGATTGCTGTTTGCATTTTAAGTCATAAATACCTTACAATTCAGCCACATATGAAATGCATCGAGGCCCCATAAACCAATGTATTATCAGTTTGCTTATTTAACTAGTTATGTTTGTTCCCTAAATGTATTCTACCCAACTTTCTGTGCATATATGTACATTTATATATACATATATATCTATATGCACACACAATACTCCTGTACGTAAGAAAACTGGCCAAGGTTCTGATTACACCAAAGATATGAAGCTTTACTTTGTAGTTTAATATGATGGTACAAGAAGTCTTGCAAGGTACGAAGACTAGTCATACAGATAGAATTGCCATTAGATAACACTATGATAATATAATATGGTTTAGGTTATTTGTTACACATAGTTGACATGAACTATACTGTATTTGTGCTGCTTAGTATTTATGTATGTACCTAAGTAATTGTATATCTAACGGACATGTGTGGGAACAGCATTTTCTAACAGTATTGCTATTAACTAGGTATTTTGGATCACAGAGACCTCTTAAGTAAAAGTTTTGGAGGTGGTTCTCAGATATCRAATCTTTTAGATGAAATGCCATATGCCAGAATCAATTGTTTCTGATTTTCACAAAGAGACTACTGGAATTTTAATGAAAATTTGATTTCTTAGAAGTTCAGTATGTGTATGTTTAGTCATACATACAAGCCAAACTGCCCGCTTGTATCCTGAGAGAATCTTAAGGCTGCACACTTCAGCATTAGCAATACCTTTCCCTTTGATTTTTGATGCATAATAATAGTCTTGCGCTCCAAAACTTGAAACAGTTGAGCAGTTGTCTGGCCAAAGGGCATCAGCTGAAATTCTGCTTTAGGAAGGATGTAGGTGGCCTTCCCACTTTTTGATGTTATTATCTCTGAAGTCCAAGGGCAGTGCCACTTTGCAGCATCTGGTGAAGTTTGTGAGCATAGTCTGTGAGGGAGAGAGGGAAAAACCAGGCTTTCAGTCCAAGTCTGGCATACCAGGATCTGCACCAATAG
This sequence comes from Phoebastria nigripes, assembly GCA_035582835.1. Classification (NCBI taxonomy): domain Eukaryota; kingdom Metazoa; phylum Chordata; class Aves; order Procellariiformes; family Diomedeidae; genus Phoebastria; species Phoebastria nigripes. Next base: position 1,251,241 of record JAYKAV010000678.1, read on the forward strand.
CAGAAACTGCTCTGGGGAGCTACGGTGGGTGGTGGGGAGCGAGCCCATCTGCCCATGGTGTCAAAAAGCCTTTCTGGTTCTTTCCTGAGATGAGCCGTCTCAGATCCTGCAGTGTGGGCAGTGGATGTCCCTCCATCCCGGCCACCCTGGCCGGAGGTGGGTGGGAGGCATGGGGGGGGGGGCGTGGGAGCAGCCCCCCTTTCTGGAGGGTGCACGCTCTTGGGGAGGGTGATTTACACACAGCTTCAGTATTTGCCACTTACTGGTGCCAAAGATGCCTTTTCTTCCTGAATGCACATTTTTGTTGCATGAAGTTTTCTAGCACCCATGTGCGTGTGCCCAGCTGTGCATGTGTCCAGCCGTGTGTTATCAGTGCTGATATCGCATCGCGCCTGAGGGCAGGATCCCTCAGGCCATCCTGGCCCCATGGAGTTGAGAACAGCTCCCGGTGTCTCTCACCAGCAAGGTCAGATGGTGACTTTTATTTTCTTAATTGCTTACATTGAAATGATAGCTGAACTTCCAGATACAGCCTATCTGTCATAGCTCTGGCAGTGGGGTCAAAAAGCAACTGTCCCCCAGCCTGGAGCTTCAAGGGCTTGACTTCTTGCACCAGTAGCAGGGTTTTTTAGTGTGTGGGGTGGGAGAGAAGGTTTTTTAGGGGGATGGGGAGTTCACGCAAGCCAGGACTTGAAAGCAATTGAGCCACTTTCCCACAAGGTCTCCCTGCATGCCAGGGCCCAGCCACTGTGGCTGCTGTCATTGCTGCATTAATACCATGTTTCTCCAGGCTAACGCAGTTCCCACATACCTATTTACGTACCTCTGCAAGGAAGTGGTAGAGAGTTGCTCTTTTTTATTATTTTAATGGAGTTCTTTCTCCATTCTGGAAAGAGTCTTTAGCTTGCTTTCCTGTGAAAGGAGCCAGGGGGTGGGTGGGATGGGTGTGTGTGGGGTGTGTGTGTGCATGTCTGTGTAGGTGTGTGCACACATGTGTGTGTGGGGAGGGTTCTCCCAGGACAAAGCCTCCTTCCTGTACAGGTTCTCACTGGGATTAACCAGGAGGAACAGAGCCGAAACATGCCTTTTGGGTGCCCAGTTCAGCGTGCTTTCACTGATGCAGTGGGAGCCTGTGGGTCAAACTGGAGGCAAACCCATGGCAACCTGCACCACACCCGCCTTGCCTCCTAGGTCATGCAGAAGACAAGATGCTGCTTGAGCCATGCTGGCCAGGCAGCTCCATTTCCCCCAGGATGCCTTCACATGAGGGGCCTGCTCAATCCTGGCCAGCGGACCGGCTCTGGGGAGGGTCTGGCTTTGCCATGATCCCCAGCAGCGTTGTTCTGGGGGGTACTGGCACATGCCACAGAGCTGGCTGGGCTCAGCCGCCCTTGTCCGCTCTGGGTAAGGATGCAAACCCACCCTCAGCCGGCTCCTGTGGGGATGCAAACCCAATCTCACCCTGACTCCACACCCCCTTGCAGTAGTGAGGGCTGCAGAAAGTGCCCAGCTTGGTGCCTGCCCTTACCTTGCTCCAGTTGCTTTTTCTGCTTGCCCCTCCTTGCTCCCCGGACCTTGCCAGGCGGTTCTTGTTTTTAGTGCACAGGTCTCTAGAGCAAAGCGGTCCTTTGGCCAGGACCTGGGAGGGAGTGGGGCCTTGTGCAAGCCCTGCCTGGGAAAGGGGAGACATCTCACATCTGTGCAGCTCACAGGGGCAGCCTTGCTGATGTGGTATTGGGGGCTTGCCCTGATCCTCGCAGAGGGGTGTGAGTGAGAAGGGGGACGGAGCGGGGTTATTACGGTTTTAAATCAGGTCTGCAAAAATGGCTTGTGTAAGAGTTCAAGCGCTCAAAGAGGTGTGTTCAAGGACATCAGCGCATTTGTGCCAAGGGGAATGTCTTTTATGGTAAATTGACTCCAGTTAAATTGAATATTTATTCAAAGGGAAACTCCAGTATTTAAAGCTGGCGTTATCAGCTTTTTGCAGTGTCTGGGTAAAGGAAAAGATGATAGCATTTGGGGGGTATTCTACACCAGACATGAAAATAAATTTTGCTCATTGTGGTTAACCCCGAGTTTGCCTCATCCCTTCTTGCCTAAGAATATGCTCTGAACTTGTCACTTACCAGCGTGGTCTGTAGAAGGGAAGAACGGTGGCTGTTGCTTGAACCCTGGAAATCTGAGGGAACTGGGCAAGTGCAGCCAGAAACCGAGCTGTGGGGATGCGGCGAGGATTCTGGAAGGGTTAACGCGTTGGGCTCTTGCTGTTTCCTTTGACATTACCTGTCTTGTACGGGCTCTCTCCTTCCCCCGCCCATCCCCCTGCTTCTTTTGGTTTGTAAATTTATGGGAATTGCAGCTGGTAGACTTGGCAAGCTCCCCTCATTAAGAGCCCTCTTTGAAAATGGGCTGTGTTTGAGCATTTCCCTAATGAGGACAGGACGGGGTTAAAAAGTGACCATTTCATGGTTGACTTGAACCTGCCTACTTTCCTTGATGTGTCGTTGTGAAATGCCTGACGTGAATAAACTCTCACTTTGGGCAAGGAGGAAGTCAGCGGTCCCTCCGGGACGCCGCCGGGGGCTGCGCACCGGCACCGGGAGGCAGCGCCGGTGCCGCTCGGCCGCTCCTTCCCGCAGGCGGCAGCGGCAGTGCTTGGGGGGGCGCGGGGGGTCCGCACACACCGAGCACCCCCCCAGCTGTGCACTGCACCGCAGCCCTCCTCACAGGAGCAGAAATAAGTTTCGGTCACTGCTTTCCCCCCTTCCCCAGCTCCCCTGGTGAAAGCTGCCCCGGGAGAATGAAACCAGACCCCGCGCCCTGTTGCTGCCCGGGAGCCGGGACCCCCCCGCCGCCGCCCGGCAGCAGCCTGCGAGCCGGGGACAGCAGTTACGGCGGTGCCGGGCAGGGCCCCCCCGCCACTTTGGGGGGGCGGCGGAGGGGCGGGGGCCGCCGAGGGGGGAGCGGGGGCGTCTGAGCCCCGCCGCCGCTGACAAAATCGTACCCCGAGAGGAGGAGAAGGAACAGAAACCTCCTGCAGATGGTAGCCCCCCCCCGCCGTCTTCCCGCCTCCCCCACCCCCCGCAACTTTCTCCCACCAGAAGAGAGGGAAAACGAGGGATGTTTGCAAAACGTGCTAGTTCCTTCTGCGGCGTTAGGTGGTGATTAATAAAGAGGGAGGGCAGAGGAGGGGGATCTGGTGGAGAAGGAATGTGTTTGCAGCAGGAGGAGGAGGAGTGTAAGCGATGATTGTGTAATTAAATAATTAAAAAAAAATACTTAAGTCTCATTTGGGGAGAGAGCTGGAACGGGGTCCGGAGGGTGTAACCGGTGAATTTTTCAACTTCCAAGTTTTGCAGAGCGGCG